>JAQJVL010000008.1:7069955-7297455 GCA_035578905.1 Stictocephala bisonia
TAACGGCATTTTGTAAAATTAAAAGCATTTTTCAGTCTATCGATGTTGACCGGGATTAAACTAACGGGATTAGTGTAGCGCTGTTGAAGTCCTCGTTATCCAGGAAGTACCGCTGCCGACCGTTTGTTTGGCTAAATATTGAATGAAGCTGGCTGTGATTTTATTCCTCCCCTATTTTGACCTAAACATTCAAAAGTGACAAGTGAATTGGTACAACATTTATTTTTTACGAAACTAACGTATAGATTTTATTTTTATTTATTTACTCTTAAAACACAGATCCTCAACATATAGGTGAATATGAATTTCGTCTTAATGGGACGATTGTAGATGAGTGAATGTAGTCATTGTTACAAACTAAGGCCGACTACTCCTTAGAAAGTGTCATTAATTAGTCCAACAACAAATAAACAGCCCATTGTTATCAACCGATCCCTTTCAACATTTTTTATGACTCTGATTGGGGTTGAATTGAGAACATTTAGCTTATAAAGTTTATTTTTTATCAATTAGCGTCAGTATAAATAGTACATGTATCGTATGCCAGCATCAGAATACTAAATCGACGAACATTGTATCTTAATGTAGTATTTATCGTAAATTACTATGAATCAATTTTGTTTCCAAGCCATTTAAAACCTAAAGTATTGTAGACCAGTATGGCTTTTTACAGAGCTAAAATATTTCTTAACAATTTCTTATTCTTGAAAAAAAAAAAACTTTTCAACCTTCGTATTTTTCGTCTCTTTTTATTCAGTTCGTCGCATGAATCGTGTAGTAAAATCCAATTAACTTTATATGGCTGATAAAAATAGTAATAGTAAATAGCTTGTATCATAACTAAGGGGATATATTCAATAAAACAACGTGATGAGTTTAAAACTGTAGATTATATGCTGGTAACAAATTTGTTTACAAAACTTGGTAAAAACATGAAAATTCCAAGAGAATGCTGGGATTTTTATTTTTTTTCAGTTGAATTACAAAATTTCCTAGCCTTTTTGTTTTGATACATTTTTTCTAGGCATACACATTTCAATTGTTCTACTGTTGGTTCAATGATGGACGTACTTTCATTATTGTTTAATGTTAATTAGCCTTAAACTGACTGAAACTATCAGCGGATATTTTTAGTAAAAACTGTTAATACGTGAATAATGTAATATAATAATGTTATTTATTTATTTACTTTTTTACAGAAAACAAAACAGGTTCCAAACTATTGGGGCAATTCAGTAATGCATAGTATATCATTTCATGTGAATATGATGTAATCCAAGTTCAAAACGCAATGTGCCTGCTGAAACAAAACTTTAAATAGAAACAAAAATGAACCACTGAAAAACCTTCCGATTATGTATATTATACAGTTATACTGTAAAATTTGAAAAAAACGATGAATTTTTAAGGAATTTTACATAATTATAACGTTTTAATTTAAGTATAAGCCTATATTAATAAATATAAAATGACCAGGAGATTAAGTTACAAATGAAAATCTCTCTATATAAATATCTCTATATATAAAAGGGAAAGCCCTCACTCACTCATCACTAATTCTCCAACTTCCCATGTAGGTAGAAAGGTAAAATATTGTATACTGTTTCTTTAGGTCTTAAATAGGACAAATATTTATTACAAGGGTATTTTCATCTTGATAAAACACTCTTAAGGGATAGAAAATGCCCCTAAAAGGTTGTTCCATAAGGATAACATTGGGCTAATTTTAGTAAATTAATAACAGCTCTTTTGAAAATAATAAACATGTTTATTTTGTATGTTTGATGCATTCAAGAGTTTAATCTTCAGCTGGTAAGAAAAAATTAATTAAATGAACACATGCATAATAGACTAAGTAATACCATTGGGTATTTATACTAATAAATAGGTAGCAACGGAAGTAATGTGAGTGAGATACTGTAAATAAATGTAATATTGTGATTTTACGTTATACAGATAATCTACTATTATTTGTATAACGTATTTTACAAAAGCTCAAAAGGCACATGCCGAGACCGAAGCTGAGTTGTATCGAGCGCAGAGAGCGGCGGGGTTGGCACGTGAAGTGTGCAGGGGTTTCCTCCAGTAACAGTTATAAAGATTTAAATAACAAATTAAAAACATATAAACAGCTCCAAACCACAGTTTGAGTTAGGAGAGATGACAGTTGAAATCTCACAGAGATTCTGTACTAAAACAATATTTTATAACATAGTAATATGTTTATAATTTTAAAACAATAATCCATATGGTTCAAAACAAAATGTTAAAGTTTGGATTTACTTAGTTTTGGCTATATCACTTATAAACACTTAATAGAACAAATTATTTCTCGTAATATGATTATATTTAATCGTGGTAAATTAATATTGCGTTTGTTTTGATTCAATGTATCCTTATTAAATGCTTCCCAGGTGTCGAATGTTTGAAAACTTTGTCATTGCACACATTCTGTACAATTATAAATCTATAACATTTGATCAATTGGATCAGTGGATTTAAGTGCCTGAGGCGTTGGCTTGCCACCCAGCCGGACTAACAAGGGCTAAGGCGTTGGCTTGCCACCCAGCCGGACCAACAAGGGCTAAGGCGTTGGCTTGACACCCAGCCGGACCAACAAGGGCTAAGGCGTTGGCTTGCCACCCAGCCGGACCAACAAGGGCTAAGGCGTTGGCTTGCCACCCAGCCGGACCAACAAGGGCTAAGGCGTTGGCTTGCCACCCAGCCGGACCAACAAGGGCTAAGGCATTGGCTTGACACCCAGCCGGACCAACAAGGGCTAAGGCGTTGGCTTGCCACCCAGCCGGACCAACAAGGGCTAAGGCGTTGGCTTACCACCCAGCCGGACCAACAAGGACTAAGGCGTTGGCTTGCCACCCAGCCGGGCCAACAAGGGCTAAGGCGTTGGCTTGTCACCCAGCTGGACCAACAAGGGCTAAGGCGTTGACTTGCCACCCAGCTGGGCCAACAAGGGCTAAGGCGTTGGCTTGTCACCCAGCTGGACCAACAAGGGCTAAGGCGTTGACTTGCCACCCAGCCGGACTAACAAGGGCTAAGGCGTTGGCTTGCCACCCAGCCGGGTCAACAAGGACTAAGGCGTTAGCTTGCCACCCAGCCGGACTAACAAGGATTAAGGCGTTGGCTTGCCACCCAGCCGGGCCAACAAGGGCTAAGGCATTGGCTTGTCACCCAGCTGGACCAACAAGGGCTAAGGCGTTGACTTGCCACCCAGCCGGACTAACAAGGGCTAAGGCGTTGGCTTGCCACCCAGCCGGGTCAACAAGGACTAAGGCTTTGGCTTGCCACCCAGCCGGACCAACAAGGGCTAACGCGTTGGCTTGCCACCCAGCCGGACCAACAAGGGCTAAGGCGTTGGCTTGCCACCCAGCCGGACCAACAAGGGCTAAGACGTTGGCTTGCCACCCAGCCGGGCCAACAAGGGCTAAGGCGTTGGCTTGTCACCTAGCCGGACCAACAAGGGCTGACGTTGGCTTGCCACCCAGCCGGATCAACAAGGGCTAAGGCGTTTGCTTGCCACCCAGCCGGACCAACAAGGGTTAAGGCGTTGGCTTGACACCCAGCCGGACCAACAAGGGCTAAGGCGTTGGCTTGCCACCCAGCCGGGCCAACAAGTCTACAAAACAAAAATTAATGGTCTCGTCTTCTAAGCAGGCTAGGGGAACTTTGTCTTAATTGAGCACATAACCCACTAAGAGCCATACGAAATGTAATTTAACACTGGAACTATCAACTTCAGGTATCCATGCAACCTTATTAAACTAGGACCAAGAGAGTAGTCAAAGTTAAGGAGTTATCGATAGGATATCTGACGTATCCAATTGCTTGATACAGAGCTTGCTTGATATAGTTTGTTTAAAGCCCCCCCCCTCCTTACTTAAGTAGGGCAACCTAATCATCTACTGTTACAAGTTTAGAACAGAGAGGTAATCCAACAGTTTTGGTTAGAATTTCGACCCATGAGGTAACCGCTGGTAATTTTAAATGTATAGCGAAATTGAGAAATACTTCTTAATATATTTTCAGTCTATTAAAATACTAAAAATAACTAACAGATACGTATACAGCAGTATGTGGTTTCGTAGAAACAGGTCTCGTCTGGATAAAGGCGATCGACTTCGTGGAACGTAGAATTTGTTATATGCTATTATAAAAACAACGATGTAGTTTTTCTTTTACGTGCACATTTTAATTATGTTTAGCTATAATTGAGGAAATGGCTTAATTTTTCAACTTTAAATGTACAATTGTTAAACAAAGATCCTGTTAATACATCTAAAAAAAATTATATATATCGTTGTTTATTTAATTTTTTTTTAATTTGCTTGAACTGAATTATCTGTCAAATATAATTATTAAGAATTTATTATTTTTGTTTATTGACTTGAATAATTAAGATTATTATTTTAAAGGTTTATGATTTAAATGCTTGGTAAAATATTGTTTAACGCTATTCAAAAAAATGTAGCCATGATATCGTTTATGTTTGTGGAAAACATAACATTAAACTAAACTTACAAAATTAAAAGGTATGATTTAAGACCTATTTTACTTTGACATTTTACTTGGACATAAGTATTGCACTATTATGCTATAACATGTATGGATTTTTGTGAAGTTTTCCAGCTCATATACGTTGTTCTTTACAATCGTAATATTGAAAAAAGTGAATTTGAGTTGAAAATCAAATTAACTTTTTTTAACTGTAGATTATGCTGGTAATAAATTTGTTACAACAATTTAGTAAAAATATCAAAATTCAAAGAGAGTTCTAGGAGTTTTTAATTATATATTTTTTAGTTGAATTATAGTGAAAATCTAAAGGTCAAGGGAAATACGAAGTACATCTGAACCAAGTTCGCCTTTTTGTTGCCGCTCTCCATCAAAGTACAACCTTTATTCTGACCTTATCGAATGTGATCCCGTCCACTACTGACCTTTACCTTCCGGTTTTTATGGGATATAATACCACTCACCTTCACAGAGTAGTAATGAACTTTATCAGGGATATTAATTAAAATGTACCTTTCTAAGTAATTATTTTCTGATTAATTTTTATTTTGTGTTTACCACACGACTAAAAAAGTAAAATTATATCATAAATTTGTCGGTCACACCTTTTAAGTTGCAACTCATCGTTGTGCTTCTTACACACAAAATGGCGATCGTAAAGCAGGACAGAAGGATTGTTTCGTGTCCAACGACCGTGACTGAATTGGTCGGTCATGACTGAGTGACGGACTTCACGACCCGAGCGTAGGGTCGTATTGTTACCGTTTTTACTGCCCCATCAAATCCATTGACAGAGTTATTTATTTTCACACACTTTAGTTGCAACAAATGACACACGTCTAGTCGAATAAATACTATTCAAAGATGTCTGCTGAAAAAAGGCAAATAACTCAATATTTGTATGCTTTAGTAGAAACATTCAAAGTGTTACTAAGTGTAATGATACTGTCGGGTAATTTCTAAAATATAACAGAAAATCGTATCTTTGTGTTGGAACTAGTGTAGGAAAAGTAGAAAGAGCTCTAAGGCTCCCATTTTCGAACGTCTACCGTATGTTTATTGGGCTTCCGTGAGTAGGCATAGTAACACCCTTGATTAGTACGTGTCGTTCTTTAGTTATAAATTATTTTGTTATTTTATTTAATTGGTCTTCGCTTATGCACTTTCCTAATTAAAATCGGTTTGTCAGAGCTAAAATAAGAACACCCTAAAAACACTAATCTGGTTTTGTTTTATCCGTGACAAAGCAGTTTTAATCTGGAAAATACATAGACGGTGACCAATAAAATTAAATAACGACACCTCCTATTTAAATTATAAATTCACCTTTGTTTTCAGTTTAAAATGACGTACAAAGTGGTAACGTTCTCATTTAAATTTGTAAAGTTTACTCCTAGATCTTGGACCCCAAGTGATCCCTAATGATATGTGGTTTGAGGGTTAGTATTAATTTAATGGCTTATTCAAGAAAAAAACTGTAATAAACTGTGGTTTTATTAGAGGGTAACTACATTAAAACTCATCATTTTAGAGAACTCAGTATACTTTCTACCTTTTTAAATCCAACTTGATATTTATTTAAATTATTATACCATTTAACGAAGTTAGTTTGAACACAAACAGGTTTTAATATTCTCTTCCCTTACAAGTCACCCACCGTCACATCAAACCTACTTAACATATTTCTTAAGACTATGTTTAGTAGTTGATCTGTTTAATCGATAAGCTCACCTTTATTAGGTAAATGTAGCCTTCTGTCGGGAACAACCAGGAGGTAAGGATCCTTGTAAGCCCGGGGCTAAAGGGCTTAGTGTCTTAAGTCCCCTCTCACCCCCCAAGTACACGTCTTGCATGTCAAGTAGCCAGAATGGACAACTTTCCGTCAAGTTTGACTTTTACTTAAAAATACAGACATCTCATAATTGTAGTTGTTTTAGACAAAGTTAAAAGTTCACTTCTTACTGAAATTGATATTGAATTCTTTTTATTAAATACAACATAGTCATATATACATGTGTTATTTAACGAATTATATTTTTTATTTACTATTAGGACTCTGCTCTTCTAGTTGTAGGTGAGCACTGTGTGTGTTCGAATATGATGAGAGCGTATGAACAATAATAGATGTTAACTGAGGAACTTCCAGTTTTCGTGGAATCCGAACCACGTAGTATTGTTCGAGTGTTTAGCTAAGTGAAAACCCTGATCACCCCACTCCCCAACAAGAACCCTCTTGTCTCTCCTGCAATAGACTCCGCATCAATGTCAATCATTAAGTGGACGCCGTATCAGTAGTTGTTGTATTGACAACAGAACTCAACACGTACAAAGACCACAAAACGTGGTACGACAAAATGCCGCAGTTTTGACTTGTGTATTATTATTATTAAGTATGCCACTTATAGATATTGAATAGAACGCTATATTCAAACGATGTTATCTTTTTAGTATAGTTTTGAAGTATAGTGCATTTGTAGCTTCAGTAAATTTAAAATGCCCGTCATGGCTCCCCCGATCATTTATATTCATATTTTATAATTTAATTATAGCCTATACATGTGGGTGAAGCAGTGATGACAATTTAGTTTTATGAAAAAGAGAGAGAGAGAAAAAAATAAAGCGCTTAGATAATTATGTCGACGACATATTGACTGAATGTAGTTCTTGCATTTTGCACCTTTTCTGAAAACAAATTTGAATTTGAAGCCGACTACCACATGCTAGGAATATACTTTATATGAGATAACTAATTTTTAAAACGCGCAAAATTGGAAAACGTATAGATATGTATTCATTTTAAAATGTAATAATATGCCATTATTCTATGTAAATGCGTCTATTTATTAAACATACCTATTTGGGACTGCGGGCAACTGATACGCCACTAGCTGAGAGCTAATATACACGTGCAAGAGGAATTAGTATGAGAGGGATTTTATTTGCAAGCAATAAATCAGAAACTAATAAAAATATCATGGCACGAGAACTACAGCGCTTCTTAATTAACCATAAATCGATATATTCAATTAAATATTACATTACCGCTAGAAAATATCTAGTGGGTATTCACAACGAAGTAAAAAAAAAAAAAAAAAAAAAAAAAAAAAAAAAAAAAAACTATATATATATTTCCTTCAATCTAACATAATACATTTTTATGGTTTTATTATTTTCCAATAAGGTTTTTTAATATTTACGTTTTGGTGCACGTCTATAATTACGATATATATCCTGATATGGATACTTGCTGCACTACAGCTTCTGTTACTTAAAAAATACACTTTAACCTTGTTTTTCGTTGCTTTTTATAGAGAACAAAAACTATAGAGTTTTTTATAGAGAAAAACTCCTAAAATTAATACGAGAGATAAACCCATAAACATTTATTAGGTTAGGGCATACAGAATAATTGGCACATGAACGGTAAATTGTTGACAGACTGACAGTTTATAGGTTAGTGATTGTTTATGTTCCAACAATGACATGATTCTAATTAACAGCTGGCAATGGCAATAATGATCTACTAGCCCACTTATAACAGATAGGTCTAGGCCTACTTGTATTATATGAAACCTTGGGTTCTTTTGTAACTCGTGTACAGTTGGATATGTAAAAAATTATCCAAGTATAAGAAAGCCTTTAAATTATACATACTACCTGAAACTACCATAAAATATTGGATGTTCTATTATAAAAAATTGAATTGACCACCGTTGTAGGAACTGGTGGCTATATATACTACCTGAAATTACCATAAAATATTGTATGTCCTATTATAAAAAATTGAATTGACCGCCCCATTTTAGGAACTGGTTGCCAATTATAGTTTTTTGTCAGCTTTATGGCTTACAGATCCCAAGAGTGGGATAAGTATATTGTATGTCCTAATTGGTTATCTATAAAACGAATACAACTTAATTTATTAATATACTTTTACTAATATTAATTTTAATTCAAAGTATTTTTGAAAAAGAACTCCAAAGGTATAAATATTCACCTACCTTAGATAGGCTACTTTTATAAATAAATTACGTTGTTTTAAATAATAGTATTAATAAATGATCGTTACATTTGCTGTTTATTAACGGAAAAATAAATAATAAAAAAAAACACTAGATCATCATAAATGTGTGTTACGTAACTAATACATGTTCATATAACCGGGGTTACTATTTCAGGAACGAAGTTGAACAAGTTAAGATGTATTTAGGAAATTTCTTAATTTATTATGTATACGGAAGGAAGGAGTGTTCACAAGAAATGTTTTCAAAGTGATGACTATTATTTCGTACCATATTATTTTAATATTATTGTTTGAAATAACTCTTAAAATTATATTTTGATATTTTACATCTATATACATATACAGGGTGGAAAATTATGGAAACGCTTTCACAACAATGTTATTTTTTTCCATAGATAATTTGATAATTTAATTTTGTTATTAATGTGATCCATTAATTATAATGTTAATCAAAATAATGTATTTAGAACCGTTATATGGCAGATAAATAATATTTTTCAAATTATTTACTTTAAAATTTAAATGGCCGCTACTTTGGAAGGATTAAACCATTCGCTGTCCGGTTTGTGGCAAATAATTTCTCTCGAATAGACCTTTCATTTGATATCAAAATCGACCTAGGCTGATCCCCTGAAAAGATGAAATGTCACTAATGGCGTAAAAATGATGTTCTATGTATCCAGGATGATGTACAAGATTTCACTTTTACAAGTGAAGTCATACAACAATTAATTGTGAAAGCGTTTCCATATTTTTTCCCACCCTATGTATTTTAAAGGTATACTATGTAAGCCGATATTTTTCTGAGGCCTGTATTCAGTATGTGTAATACATAGCAGGATTTAATTACAAAATTTGCTCCTCCTGTTTATTGATATTTATATAAAAAATGTAGTAGATATTTAGTAAATATATTATTTATAACATATGCTGTTTTAGGTATGTATTGGTCGCATGGCTTGCAATAACAACTTCTAAAAAAAGATAAGGAAAGGAAGTTTTAAAATCGATTGGAAATTTAAAATAAAAAAATCTAACGTGCAAAGTAACGGTCCTGTAATTGTGTCCAAGTGTTTAAATATGGATTTCTCATCAAAGAGCTAAATCCAAGACCAGCTAACTCCTCAAAAAAAAAAAAAAAAAAAAAAAAAAAAAAAAAAAAAAAAAAAAAAAAAAAGGCATTGATTAACTATTTGATTGATACTTTGATTTTTAGTTCCGTAATCACATGACTGATAATTTGCCATTTCCACTTATAATTCCAGTAGTTGCATCTTCTCACGGCCGTGCGAAATTGTTGTGTTGTATTATATAAGTTTTATGTAAACTACGCACAGTACTTTAGAAGGCCAATTAATAAATAAATACAATATAGATCACTATAGGCCATTATCTCGAGACGTTCCTCCTTCCGTGCTTTATTTTCTTTCTTTTCTTCATTTCTCTTTAAATACAAGGCTGTGCATGAGAAAAGTCATTTTCTTATCTACTTAAAAAAGTACAATAAATCATTAAAAACTATGTCACTAAATAGAAGTCATCTCCAAAAAATGTATTAATAGTTTATGACCTACTTACTTGAATGTTTTTAAGAAATAGTCTACTTTAACTTTGTTAAGAAATCGTTTGTCAACCGTGATTACATTTGTTTTAAGGACTCTACATGACATAGAAACAGCTGAATTTTCCATAGTTGAAGAATGGTCGGTTGGGTAATGACCATGTTTCTTCTGGTATTGAATTTATTTTCATATTTAATAACTTTGATAATACTTGTCAACCGTGATTACATTTGTTTTAAGGACTCTACATGACATGAAAACAGCTGAATTTTCCATAGTTGAAGAATGGTCGGTTGGGTAATGACCATGTTTCTTCTGGTATTGAATTTATTTTCATATTTAAAAGTAAATAAATTTGTATTTTTTAAGTAGAACTTGCAAATTTCAAAAATATAGTTACTGGGTAGGGTTAAAATATTAGTTGAACATTAAAATTGATTTTCAGTGCACGTTGATTTTGTTTGCTATGGATTTTCTTTAGATATATCATTTATGAGATGTCAACAGATAGACTTAATAGCTGGAATGTTTTGTTGCTTAGAATTTTAAGTGTGAAGTAAAAAAACTGTTCTTTTTTTTTAACAGTAAGTAATACATTTTATAAGATATAGTTTTTGTTTTCTTATCTCTACCTTTTAGTAGAATAAAAGAATACTATCGAGATTGTAGTGCCATTGTAATATTGAGTTCTGGAAATATATGTGTAATGGCTTTTAAAACAAAGAGAAATACATAAATTACGACTGTATTTTTTTGTGAATTCACATGCGATACAAAAACGTGTAAACATATTAAAGAACTTCGACAACCTGTTGATGGCAGGGATCATACAAACTGGATTAGGCCTGCGTTGCCGTGTGTTTGTAACATTTTTTAAATCGGATTACTGTGATTTTTCACGTATTTTCGTATGCCAATTTAAATCAGGTGGAAAATATGTGTGTTTTAAGTAGTAAAACAATGGCAAATAATTGTAAATAAATATTCATTTTAGTATAGTAGATAATATAAAATTAGTAAAACCTAATAGTGCATTTCGTTCCATTTAGTTTACAACAATGACATTTCTGTCATAATGAATAATATAAAAGAAGTTTGTTTAGTCAAGTTTGTTGTTGTGTTTAATTTATGTTAGTTTCTTAGTTAGCATATCACGTGTTGGTTGTATATAAAACAAGTGAATATGACACAAGATCTATCCATTGTAATATAATACAAATATAAAATTAAAAACCATTATGGTGATCGATTCATTCCTACGTGAAAAATGTATCCGGCCTGAGGAAGGCAAACGTGGTCACCATGATATTTTGTACTTATATTATAATAAATTTATATTGTGTACGTTCACTTGTATTGTAGTTTATTTCTTAATCCATTTTAACTTTAAGCAACATTTAAAATGTTTTATGTTTTTATACGTGCATGTCCTGTTTCAAAGACTGTTAGTTGTAATTGGTAACCAAGGAACCTGAATCCTATACCTGATTGGATTATTTTTCGGAATATTCTTTATGTTTTATCTGCAGTAATTTAGATGTTTTTTCTTTACTTTATTGTAATTTTATATGGCAACTATTTTATTGCGTTGAATATGTTTAAGTATAGTCGTTTGTATTTACACAGTTTTATAAATATATAAGGGGTATGTTATATTAAGCTTCGTTCAGATCTTAGGAACATAATAAGAATTTTTAGGTGTTATCGATGTAGTATGTAATAAACAATGGTAATAGCTTACTGTTGTTCTAACGGTTTGTGCAAAACTACTGTGAAGATATTTAGACAGTAGATAGTTTCAGTGAAGACGAGTGAAGTGTTTCGTCGTATCATGTTTCAGAACCCATCGTGCAGAGATACAAGATGTGTTACTCGAAAATGCTGTGTATCCGATTACCCGGTGCTTAGCTGGATGTAAGCGGGACAGACTCATCACTTTGAGTCTGAAGATAGGTCTTGATGAGACATCTCATCAAATCAGTCTTACGTCATCGATTACTACAAGCTTAACCCATCCCTTATCGACAGCACTCCCTTGTAATTACATTTGTACCTCATCTCATTAATGTGTCACCATTATCATAATAGAACATTTTAACTCATTAAAATTGTAGTCTTGTCGTTGCCAGCTGCCACATGTGAAGTAAGTTATCTTGAAACAATCGACAGAAGCTTTTTAGTACAGACCCACTTTTTGTTTTTTCAACTCTCATTCTCTCAAGCCTCATTCTCTAAAGTTTATAAAGCTAGACCTATGTGTGACCAATCATTAATGTCATTAAAAACTTTGGTTTTGTCTTAATCGTGCAGTAATAACAGTATATCATGCATAACAACTTAAAATAAATAAACCTATAGATTTAAACATAGTAAAAAAGCATATCATTTTTAAATAAAATTTTAGAATATTATTTATTTAAAACAAGTTAGAATGAATTTAAACCTTAAGTTTATGCTCGTGTATGTAGCAAATACAAAAAAAGTCCAATTATATTCGGGCAGTTTATCAAAATAAAAACAACAAATTAACTAGGGGTGAACTCTTATAAGCGCTTACAAATGATTAATGATTAGCTTACAATGATATAAAATCATCGTGTCTTAAAAAGTTATGGAACATTTTTAAAGTTAAATTATGTTTCAACGCTTGACTTAAAAACTATATTTTCATTAATAAAGGTTGCTATATTGAAAGTTAAAGTTCGTGTTATTTTACCAGGCGAAGTTAGGGCTAAGAGGCCCTCTCTAACACTTAACCTGGGGACCAACGGCTTAACGTGACTTCCGAACCACGGGAGCGGCAGAGCAAATACTGCTATTGGTCATATAGATAATCGAACCCGGACCGACTGCGTGGCAAGCAAACGCCTTATTACTACGGCAGCTCCGCTTTTCTTAATAACAGATGTTTTGAATCTTAGCAGAGTTCGAATGTTTATTTACAGAGTTTTGAATGTGTAACATTATAATATGGAAGAATATATATATATATATATATATATATATATATATATATATACGGCTACACAAAAGTATATTGATACAGTTTGGTAAAATAATAAGATTTGAAGTGGTTAAAATAATATTGTCACTGAAATTACTATCATTTAATAAATAACCCACTGGCGAATAAATTTATAAAAAATTGTATCGGCACACAAGTCAATTTAAAGTTAAAAATGATCAGAACTGCTTCCGTTGGCTACACAGTTAACATTGGATTAGTTCTTGTGTACGCAGATACTTTGTAAATTAAACTAATCCAACTTTAGTTCAGTTCCTGTGGTAATATAAAATACAGTTTAGTAACTATTTAAACAATAACATTTAGTGATTATAACTTCCCTTATCAACTTTTCTCATCAACGAAGGAAACATATTTTCGTAATAACAGCTGTTTTGAATCGAAGCAGAGTTCGAATGTTTATTTACAGAGTTTTAAATCTGTAACATTATAATATGGAAGAATATATATATATATATATATATATATATATATATATATATATATATATATATATATATATATACGGCTACACAAAAGTATATTGATACAGTTTGGTAAAATAATAAGATTTGAAGTGGTTAAAATAATATTGTCACTGAAATTACTATCATTTAATAAATAACCCACTGGCGAATAAATTTATAAAAAATTGTATCGGCACACAAGTCAATTTAAAGTTAAAAATGATCAGAACTGCTTCTGTTGGCCACACAGTTAACATTGGATTAGTTCTTGTGTACGCAGATACTTTGTAAATTAAACTAATCCAACTTTAGTTCAGTTCCTGTGGTAATATAAAATACAGTTTAGTAACTACTGTATTTAAACAATAACATTTAGTGATTATAACTTCCCTTATCAACTTTTCTCATCAACGAAGGAAACATATTTTCGTAATAACAGCTGTTTTGAATCGAAGCAGAGTTCGAATGTTTATTTACAGAGTTTTAAATGTGTAACATTATAATATGGATAAATAATTACTTTTATAGTATTTGGATTTATTTAAAATAAATTATTAAAAGAATTGGCCCATTTCGTACTTGACTTTAGGTAGCTCGGTCAGGATCTCTATCCCTAACTATTGGTCTCACTGCGAGGATGAGCCAGTTACATAGACAAGGGCGTGTTATTACTCCAGTAACTCTATTGCCATTAAACCTCTCTATGGAAATTCTAAATAATGGCTTAATTCATTTCCCGAGTTTACGGTTTCTTTTTGTTTGTTTTTTAACAATGTTAAGGAAGATTAAAACTAAGGCAGCGTTTACTTAGAACATTATTAATGTTAGAACATTGCTTTATAATATATTAGTATCAACAGTTATAGAATGTATTAGGACATTTTTATTGTTAAAAAAAAAAATATTAAACGGTATAAATTATGGTCTACTTAACGATAGAAGCAAATATTTTTAAATTACGTAATTAAGAGCACATTGTCATATTTGTGTGGCCACGTATTTATAAAAGTATATGATTGAGGTATATGTGAATCATTACATGGTGAGTTCGATTTGAATACTAAGCTCTTATGTATGTGTGTAAAGTGTGTGGTCGGTCCTTCGGTTTGTACATTTTTCGTGGATTTTTCTGGAGTAGGCTCATCAGATGTCGTAAAATCCTCGAACCAGTATATTATCAATTATTTACGTTAATTGCGCGTTGACTATGTGGGTGTATACACATATTTAGAACGAAATGTGACTTTTTATCCCTTAAGTATGTGGGTGCTGTAAGTATGTGTGTTAGGTGTAAAAATAATGGGACCCTAGGTGTTGGGAATTTATTTACTATGGAGGTATGGGCGTATTTTTTAATTTTACGAATTACAATCGAAAAAGTTAAATTTTTAATTTGTGTTTAACTATCACGACTTTGTATCTAATTAAGTCAGTAATATGTTTAAAAATTAGCAGTACTCAATAAAATTCCAAAAGCTTGTACTGTGGTATTGGAAATACACGTACTGTGGTATTTTGGTGGTATCCCACCCGCTCTCCCATACACGTACTGTGGTATCGACCCACCCGCCCTCCAATACACGTCCTGTGGTATTGACCCAACCGCTCTCCCATACACGTACTGTGGTATTGACTCACCCGCCCTCCCATACACGTCCTGTGGTATTGACCCAACCGCCCTCCCATACACGTACAGTGGTATTGACCCACCCACGCTCCCATACACATACAGTGGTATTGACCCACCCGCTCTCCCATACACGTACTTTGGTATTGACCCACCCGCTCTCCCTTACACGTCCTGTGGTATTGACCCACCCACCCTCCCATACACTTACTGTGGTATTGACCCACCCGCTCTCCCATACACGTCATGTGGTATTGACCCACACGCCCTCCCATACACGTCCTGTGGTATTGACCCACCCGCCCTCCCATACACGTATTGTGGTATGACCCACCCGCCCTCCCATACACGTCCTGTGGTATTGACCCACCCGCTCTCTGATACACGTCCTGTGGTATTGACCTACCTGCCCTCTCATACACGTACTGTGGTATCAACCCACCCGCCCTCACATACACGTCCTATAGTATTGACCCACCCGCCCTCACATACACGTACTGTGGTATTAACCCACCCGCCCTCACATACACGTACAGTGGTCCATGCGTTTATTTCTTCTCATAAATCCTCCCAATCACCTTGGGATTAGCAATTATATTTTATATGCACTAATAATAATTAATGTGATATTATTGAACAGTTTGCTATATCTAGGAGGTAATTATTTTTACTCACTTTCATATAAAACAAATTTGTTGTGTATAAAATTGGTACATTTTTGCTACTTGGGATAAACCGATAAGAATTAGCTAGTATCTCTTATATTTTTCAGTCGTACAGTATTTTAGGCCCGATCACTTAAAGAAGATACAGTTTTCAACTCCAAAGGCTGTCAAATAAGAATATCGATGAAGCCATCATTGACGTGTCACCCGTTATCTAACACTTAACTGAGCCTAACTTGTTAACTCTCTTCTTTACCGACCCTCTTTTTACCATGTAAAAGTGAATAGAGAATGAATGTACAACGTGGAATTTGAAATAAACTATCTAAAGTCATATATTTGTTTGGAGTAAATGTATAGTATAATTTCAAATATTATATGAACTATACGTATAGTTATTGTTTAACATGGTATTTTAAGTGGGCTACATATTGTTTTAGGACTACAGCATTATTAATACTGTTATATCTAGTTTTAAATCTTTTCAGTGCGTCGCAAATCAAATTGCTTATGTTTTCAAATGGCTTGGTCACGGAATATAGGCCGTTAATTTGCAACGCACTTTTCTTTTTGACTGGTTTTATTGCCAAGGAATATCTAGGACACTTGAGTTATTACACATTTACTGTTTTAATAATACCATTCTGTAATGGACATTTTATTGCCAAGGAATATCTAGGACACTTGAGTTATTACACATTTACTGTTATAATAATACCATTCTGTAATGGACATTTTATTGCCAAGGAATATCTAGGACACTTGAGTTATTACATATTTACTGTTATAATAATACCATTCTGTAATGCACATTTTATTGCCAAGGAATATCTAGGACACTTGAGTTATTACACATTTACTGTTTTAATAATACCATTCTGTAATGGACATTTTATTGCCAAGGAATATCTAGGACACTTGAGTTATTACACATTTACTGTTTTAATAATACCATTCTGTAATGGACATTTTATTGCCAAGGAATATCTAGGACACTTGAGTTATTACACATTTACTGTTATAATAATACCATTCTGTAATGGACATTTTATTGCCAAGGAATATCTAGGACACTTGAGTTATTACACATTTACTGTTATAATAATACCATTCTGTAATGGACATTTTATTGCCAAGGAATATCTAGGACACTTGAGTTATTACACATTTACTGTTATAATAATACCATTCTGTAATGCACATTTTATTGCCAAGGAATATCTAGGACACTTGAGTTATTACACATTTACTGTTTTAATAATACCATTCTGTAATGGACATTTTATTGCCAAGGAATATCTAGGACACTTGAGTTATTACACATTTACTGTTATAATAATACCATTCTGTAATGGACATTTATTGCCAAGGAATATCTAGGACACTTGAGTTATTACACATTTACTATTTAATAATACCATTCTGTAATGGACATTTTATTGCCAAGGAATATCTAGGACACTTGAGTTATTACACATTTACTGTTATAATAATACCATTCTGTAATGGACATTTTATTGCCAAGGAATATCTAGGACACTTGAGTTATTACACATTTACTGTTTTAATAATACCATTCTGTAATGGACATTTTATTGCCAAGGAATATCTAGGACACTTGAGTTATTACACATTTACTGTTTTAATAATACCATTCTGTAATGGACATTTTATTGCCAAGGAATATCTAGGACACTTGAGTTATTACACATTTACTGTTTTAATAATACCATTCTGTAATGGACATTTTATTGCCAAGGAATATCTAGGACACTTGAGTTATTACACATTTACTGTTTTAATAATACCATTCTGTAATGGACATTTTATTGCCAAGGAATATCTAGGACACTTGAGTTATTACACATTTACTGTTTTAATAATACCATTTTTTAATGGACATTTTATTCTAAATAAACAACAAGTTATGTGGATTTAGGTAACAAGTTGTCAACCGTCTTTTAAGTGACTTTGCGTTGTTCAGTTTAAATTAAGCAAGATCCCAAACAACTAGACATATTGTTATATAACGTTTTAAATTTATATAGTTCGTCGCAAAGATTAAGGATTTGTTCCTTTCTCTGTTGCATATTTAACTAATTTTAAAAATTTCTACTAAGTATGCATGTTTAATGTAATGTGTCTATTTTTTTCGTAGATTAATAACTGTAATATTTGTATTTTGGCAACGTATACTAATCATTTAGTAATTTCGACTCTTAAACCTAACAACATGTCGACTAAATCCTCTACTCACCCAACATGTCAACTAGTTCCTCTACTCATCTAACATGTACGACTAGTTCCCCTACTCAGCCAACTTGTACGACTAGTTCCTTTATTCACCCAACGTGTCGACTAGTTCCTCAACTCACCCAACTTGTACGACTAGTTCCTCAACTCACCCAACGCGTACGACTAGTTCCTCTACTCACCCAACGTGTACGACTAGTTCCTCAACTCACCCAACGTGTCGATTAGCTCCCATACTCACCAACTTGTACGATTAGTTCCTCAACTCACCCAACGCGTACGACTAGTTCCTCTACTCACCCAACGTGTGCGACTAGTTCCTCAACTCACCCAACTTGTCGACTAACTAGACATATTGTTTTAAAACCACACCAGTTTTAAAACCAATTCCTTAAATATGTAAATAATTGTTTAGAAGGGTACATGAAAGTAAAAAAATAAAAAACCAAATTAGGAAAAAAACAAATGAAATATACATTAATTGTATTCTTACAAGCCCACCCAATCTCCCATACATGGATGGTTGTATTGACCCACCCGCTCTCCCAAACGTGTTCTACTCCCCAACGTGTCGACTAGTTCCTCTACTCACCCAACGTGTCGACTAGTTCCTCTACTGACCCAACGTGTCGACTAGTCCTCTACTCCCCAACGTGTCGACTAGTTCCTCTACTCACCCAACGTGTTGACTAGTTCCTCTCCTCACCCAACGTGTTGACTAGTTCCTCTACTCACCCAACGCGTACGACTAGTTCCTCTACTCACCCAACGTGTACGACTATCGATTATACTTTTACTCAAAAACAATCGGATTACAAATCCTTGACCAAAAGTGCGGAAAGGCAGCACAATTGTATTCGCGCATTAAAATTGTTTAAGTCAATCTGCATATAGCTTTTGTCTCTCTTAGTATTTAACATGCGAACTTCACTGTATTTCCATATATTAGTAAGTAGCCCAAAAAGAAAGACAGTATAGAACTATATTTAAGTTATAATTAGTAACAAAGTTAGAAAATACTTAACCTATAAGTATTTATTAAAGTACGCAATTTACCGAAACCACCTAAGTGTTTCCTGTTTAGTTGCCGTTTTAATGTTATTTCATCAGGTGACATTTGAACAAAATGTTAATGTATTTGTTATTAAAAAGCTAGAAATATCAAGCATACTGAATTAAGTTGAAAAAAAAGTACCAACATGAGGCAGCATACACATAAGTGAATAAATATAACGCAATAAAATTATTGAACTCGAATAGTCAGATGTTAACCCGTAGTTAGATGAACGATAAACAGCTTGCTGGACTACAGACAGGGGGAAGTGTGTCCGACCGACAGAAGTCCTGATTAAAGCAAGGGTTGTCAGTCGCCACTCAGGGCTAATTAGTCCTGTGATTGGCTTCGCAGGGGGACGCTAACAGGTGCTGCACCTGGTTGATGACATCAATTTAGGCGGATTAGCCACTCAGTAAGTATTGTTGGATTGATCAATAACTATTAAGTATGTACGTGCCCTGACTGTGAAAACACGTGCTACTCAATCTGCAAATGGTTTTTGTCTGACTGAAAACGACTGAAATAAAAATTTTATGTTATTAAATTGTGGCTGTTTACAAGGAATAGTTTTAAAGAAATTCTAACCTTTTATTTGGTTTTTATTTTTTCCAACCAATATTAACATTTTAGAGTATCAATTTGATTATTTTACGAAACTACACAATTTAAAGCGTAACTTGTCCATTAATGTGTTAATAATATTGATACGGCAGATTTTATTGTGTTTGCTTATTTTACAAATTTTGGCCATGTTGGATTACGTATTTTCAAATTACTTTGAAAATATATGCATATATGCAAAGAAAATATATGCAAAGAATTACACTCTTACATTCAGTTATGAACTGTATGTACATCACATCCCAGACCTAGCCACTAAATACTAACTAAAATGTGTTGCGGTCAGAAAAAAAGAGGACTTTTCCGACGTAACAAATTACTTACTTTCCCTTCACTATATATCTTGGAAACCCTTATGTTTACGAAGAAAAATATTCACCTTTTCCATCTAAAATCACATGCTCTTAGAAATTTACATAACTTAGATATTCCTCGTCACAATAGTACTTTTTATAAAAAACACCACTTACAACTGTGTTAAGTTGTATAATAAGTTACCTAGGTTCTTGAAGGCTGAAGCTTGTGTGCATGTTTTTAGAAAGATATTGAAATTTGTTTTATTAGAAAAAGAATACTATTCAGTTTCTGACTATTTACAAGATACAATAATAGATAGTAAGCATAAGTTACATAGTTATAATTTATGAATTGTAAATAGTTTATATTAATGAAATGTTATGCAATAGGTTAAGGAAGACGTTTGTCCATGACGATCTTGTTTTTATGACAATAAACTTTATTTGATTTGATTTGATTCAGTCAGTGGGATGTCGATGTTGCCTACATTGTTGTACATGGACGGGGATACTCCATCACATCCCGGACCTAGCCATGCCCACTAAATACTAACTAAAATGTGTTGTGGTCAGTCAGTGGGATGTCGGTGTTGCCTACATTGTTGTACATGGACGGGGATACTCCATCACATCCCGGACCTAGCCATGCCCACTAAATACTAACTAAAATGAGTTGTGGTCAGTCAATGGGATGTCAATGTTGCCTACATTGTCGTACATGGACACGGATACTCCGTCACATCCCGGACCTAGCCATGCCAACTAAATACAAACTAAAATGTGTTGCGGTCAGTCAGTGGGATGTCGATGTTGCCTGCATTGTTGTACATGGACGGGGATACTCCACCACATCCCGGACCTAGCCATGCCCACTAAATACTAACTGAAATGTGTTGCGGTCAGTCAGTGGGATGTCGATATTGCCTAAATTGTTGTACATGGACGGGGATACTCCATCACATCCCGGACCTAGCCATGCCCACTAAATACTGACTAAAATGTGTTGCGGTCAGTCAGTGGGATGTCGATGTTGACTACACTGTCGTACATGGACGGGGATACTCCATCACATCCCGGACCTAGCCATGCTCACTAAATACTAACTAAAATGTGTTGCGGTCAGTCAGTGGGATGTCGATGTTGACTACACTGTTGTACATGGACGGGGATACTCCATCACATCCCGGACCTAGCGATGCCCACATAATCAAACACTCGTTCACCTGCTCTGGCTGGCAGCCACTTGGCTTCCACTCTTGGCCCTCTTCCTCATGTTGCGTTAACAGTAACATACATTACCCTCTTTCAGCAAGATTTATTCCACGTGCCCATTTAAAAAATTTTAAATTTGCCCAAATTACTCGTTAGAACGTGTTCCACGCTCGCTTAGCTTCGCTTTAAGAGGGTTGAACATTGGTTCTGCCTGTTCGTGAAAACGAGATTTTTTTCAATAATATTGTATTGTAAAGGTGATTAACCCTATAAAGCAACATTTTAAGGAATCTAACTGACTAGAAAATTTAAACTTGAATGCAAATTTACATTAAATTCATACTAAACCGTGAAAAATAGTCTATGCCAGGGTCGTTTAAGAATATAGATAATTCTGCCTCCTCTACTGGTAGTGTTTTCTTTTGCCACCCCGTTCATAGGTTTGCATGAAACATTTTTCCAAATGGGGAACAGAGTTATTCCTACACTCTACTTATTATAAATTATTTTATTTGCTATGAATAATACAAAATAAATCCTTTTAGTAAAACCATTGATTATATAAACCTACAATAGATAAAGCATCTAATAGGAATATTTGTGGCAGTAATTTTGTTAGTTTGTGTGGCCCGCAACCATAGCTGGTTTACACTGCATTACATTTACATGGGACTACACTAGCGCTCCACAATGGACCACAAAAACAGCTGATATTTTGAGACTCAAAATTTAACATTGGATGGGAAATCTATTTGTGTATAAAATCAATGGTAAAACCAAACAGACTAAAACGCTTGTTGTAATTTACTCTCGGGATATTGCGTAAATTGAAATAAGAAAACACGTGTAGTACAGTTTGTCCTACGTTATTCTACATATTCAGATATGTGGAATAAGGAATATGAACAAACATTAATCAAAAGAATCTTTGTTTTGCAAACATTTATACATTGAAGATGGATATGAAAGAAAGTAAAATGTATGGAACACTTGTGATGAAGTGTATATTTTTAAGAATATAGAGAAACGTCTTATTTGACAACAGTATAGTGAAATTTATTCAAAATAACGTAATTTTTTTTCAGATGTACTTTTTTTCTGGATGATTTCTTAAAATGTAAGAATATGTTTATAAACTAGACTTTCTTAGTAAACATTTGTTAGTAAAAAACAATTCCTTAAACATTTCTCTCGCAGTCTTCTTGTCGACATTTCTCGAGGTCGGCAGGCTGTAAGTGCGGAAGAGCTCTAAGTGAGTCAAGAACAAGCCATTATCTTGTCATAACCGAGTGTCGGTAAGACGGACGGGCCGTAATTGTCTGAACGGCTCCATTCATTTAGAGGATGGGCCAGTCACGATTCCCTTCTCACTGGGGTTAGTTCATTTTTGCGTGGTGGCCTTCTTAAGCCCTTTTAAATCCTTGTTGCGTTATTTGTATTTATTTTTGAAGATACCCTTCCTATTTTTAACCGTAATATTCCTTTTAGGCTATTGATCTTTGCGGGTAACTTATTCAGATAAGGGGAGGACCTATACTTTCGGTAACTATCTCAACCGATTGGGAAGAAAAAGTCATTAAAGTCCCAAACTATATTTATAGACCATCAATAAGGATCTACTAAATGTTTGAGATGGCTTTACTTTGAACTTTGGACTTTGAAGCCAATTTTTTCCTCGTTATAAAGTGATTAGATGAAGTTTTAAATTTAAGTAACACGTATCCTTACTTCAACCTTGTCTTCACAAAACTTACAAATAACTAAAATGTCACACATTGTACGTTTAATATAATATATAGTAAGTAAAACAAGGTATAAAATAATACCATGATTGAGCTAAGCAATATGTTTATCATCATCAGCTCAGAACACAGAATAAGATAATAAAAATTCATATTCTGCGCTCTGTGGCTCAGAGGGACTCAACAAGAATTAATGCAATTACCGTACTTTACGGATACACTTGGTTTGTGAAGGGTGATCTTGATTGATTGAAATTGATCACACTGCCATATTTGCACCTTCTTGTACTATTGAGTTAAACCCGTATTGTGAGACGTGTTACTTGTTTGCGATTTCTACGAACACGTAATGTGGTTATCAGCAAACCACTTTAAAGACGTACGTAATGACGAACTTAATCCATTTATATAAAATTGTTCAATGAGAGTAATGTAGGCTACAGTATTTATGTGTGATATTTAGGTTAGGCCTAGAGTTATTTCCTCCTTCATTCAGCCGTGTAAAACCATACTACACTTAAATGACAGAGACCTGTTAACACCCATCGTGAACGTATGGTGAAACTAGGTGTTGTAATTACCTGACACACAATAACCTGTCAGCTGTCAGGACATGAATGAAGTCGCACTGACATTGATTGGACCGCGGAACTCAATAATGCCTTCTTCAGAGCCAATCAGGTGCTAAAAATAATGTTGGATATTGTTTATTTGCTAAATTATAATATGGGCAATTTGCATTTGTGAAATATTTGCAGATAATTTTCTTGTTAGCAATTGTCATTGAAAGTCGCTATGATTAACGTAAATATATTTGAAAATGCGTAGCCTATATCGAAATAGTTCTCAGTGTTTTGAACTATATCATTTATAAATATTCTTGTAACTTGTTAAAATAATGCCTGTAAATTTTTATTAAAATACTAAGTGTAATTAATTACATTTAGGTGGCAACTGACCTCTCTATTTGAAATTGTTAAAATTAAAACGACTTTTTACTGTGAAATCCTTTTAAACTATTAAGATTTATTATCTTAAGATTGATTACTGACAATGTATTTAAGATGTATTTATAAATCCATCAATAATTTGTTATTTGTACTGTGGGTTATTTTTAGAAAATTTGTATAAACAATTGTATAAAAATATTATCATTAGTAAATAAAAAACTCTATAATATAAATGAGTTCTATATGAAATGAAGTGCTCTGACACTAAAAAAAAAACGCTTTATTCAAGAATCTGATCAAAGGCCCTTTACTAAATCTTATTTGCCCATTTTACTAGTTGTTCAATTTAAACAAAATATTATGTATCTTATTTATTAATCAACCAATCCATAAATAAAGAATTTTGTAAATAATAGAGAAGAAAGAAACAGGTCCCATCAAATAGTGTGCTGTATGTGTGTCGATGTAAGTTATTTCGTCAGTTTGCCATGCGATGCCAGGTCCAGCACCTTGTCAGTCCCTCCCTTACTTCCCCTTACATTTTCAGAGTTAATCGTAGGGATTATTACTACTAATGTATATAGATGTGCATTAGTTCTAATCTATTTAAAACTGCCACACAGGCGTTTGCTGCGGCCACAAGAAAGCGAACTCAGTAGTATGTTTCTATTTTATCGTTTGAATGACTTTGTGCATGACATAACTAGCCTATTCATGATCACATCACTTAATTCCAAAAAAAGAAATATTCATAAATATTCCAGAATGAGTTCAATGAAAAACTTTGTACACTATGGAGTTTTAACCACATGTTTCTGATTTATTAGTATTAAAATAGTTTTAATTTCTTTCTACATGATGTCCAAACACTTGTAATTAAAGAGTTGTAACTTCCAAGACATGTTGATTTTTAACCGTTGATTGGACGCACAGTTCACCTTGTGGGAAACTGGTGGCCGAGTTGTGTAAGGCGTCAGGACATACGTTGGTATCGCCCAGGTTCGAGTCCTGGCCTGGACTGGAAGTTTTTATTAGTAATATTCACCTTGTACTGAGTAGTGTAGGTTCTCCCCCTTTCCCTGTCTGATTACGCCCCCTCCCCCCACACCACACAGATCAATAGTATATGGGAATGGACAGAGCAAGGCTAAGTCGATATCGTATATTTATATATAAAACACTACAGTTTGATTTTGTCAACTTGCCACTACCAGCAGTAGGACTTATTTATTTTTTGAAAGACGTTATTTTCGTACATTTGTTTATCATTAAAATTAATAACTAATTAGTTGTACCGGGTGTTCAAAAAGGCTGGAACCCTCTTAATATTTTACTATATAATATTAATACACATAAAACAATGAAACTCTAGGATTACGTCCTCACTGTGGTTACTGACTTTTTGGACATCTTAACTGTCCTTTTTCGCTTTGGGGGACGTCCTTAGGATGAAGTCTAAAAAATCTTAAATGTAAACATAGGTCGAGTTGTACCTCATTTTAAAGGTCATTGTTAGATAAACACATTACCGCAAACCCAACCAAATAAAGACTATTCGTTTGGAAATAGTAGCCTCTCAAAGTTCCAATGAGGCCACAATTTTGAGGCTGTTATTTCCAAACGAATATGCCTTTTTCAGTCGAGGTTGTGGCAATGTGTTTGTCTAACAATGACCTTTAAAATTAGGGATAACTCGACCTATGCTTACTTTTAAGATTTTCCAGATTTCCTCCACAGGACGTCCCCCCAAAGCGATAAAAGGACAGTTAAAATTACCAAAATATCAGTAACTACAGTGAAGACGTAATACTAGAGTTTCATTGTTCTGTACTGATTAATCAAATAAATATTAAGGTCGTTCCAGATTTTTTTAACCGGTATATGTTTTAGTGTACAGCTCAGAATTTTTGTTTGGAAAGTAAACTGGAACAGGAATACAGTTGAGTCGACAAATATATCGTACAAATAAAGACTCAAGATCCAATTTAGATACTCTGTTAGGTTCACATTGTTTTTTAAGTGGATTACGTTGTTATATCATGGATTTGGCAACATTCCCCCTCCGAAATAAAGTTAGCACTGCCATAAATTGGTCGAAGAATTCAAATAAAATGTTTTAGTTCATAATGGGAGAGTTTTATAGTTGGAGGCCAGGATTGTTAATTCTATTTTGGTTCAAGATACATTGTTAATTGTTTCGTAATTTGTGGGTTTTTTTATAATGAGCAGACAAATATAATTGTTGTTATTTATTTGCCATTGTTCTCCAACAATCGTTTTCTTGTTGTATTTTTTGTTGATGTAGTATTGCATTTATAGGTATGAGATTAGCAACAATAAATTGTATTTTTACTTTAATATTAGCAGCATGATTACTAGAATATGTGTTCTTAATATTTTGAACTACCTAAATAAATTAAGATTTTAAAAGGGATAATGTTTAAGACACATATTTATGTTCCCCTCCACTAGCAAGACTTTATGCTTCATCCTATTCTTATCCTTTCTATCGCCGTTAGAATTTCTATGTTCTCCAGAATATATTCATAAAAGTAAAATTAAAATTGGTTGGTTTTTGCTTTTCAATCTCATTAAAATGCTCACAAATAATGTAAAATGCGACATAGTTCTACGCAGCTATTATTTAACTGTGAGTGCAGGTTGTTATGACTGAGTTCAAACAACGGCTCTGCTCGTTCGTTTCGCCCTGTTGGCGATGAGAGTTCCGTCCGGAAGTCAAGAACAAAGCGGTCTTTGACACAAGTGCCTGTGGCGGGAAACTATCAGCCGATAATTACTTGGAGGGATGTCCTCAGCTTGTGCCAACAAGGAGAGTACTTCCGGTACATTGATGTGTCTTATTTCTTCACGTCTGTGACACAAGTGCCTGTGGCGGGAAACTATCAGCTGATAATTGTTAAGATGCGAATCACTTGGAGGGATGATCGCAGCTGGTGTTAACCAGGAGAGTACTTCCGGTACATTTATGGCTCTCATCTCCACGTCTTTGTCACAAGCCCTGTGGCGGGAAACTATCAGCTGATAGTTACTTGGACGGATGTCCGCAGCTGGTGCCAACCAGGAGAGTACTTCCGGTACATTTATGTGTCTAATGTCTTCACTTTATGTCTAATGTCTTTGACTTTGGTTGTTTGCTAACTTAGCAATCAGCTACGAAATAAGTTAATGTTCTGAAAGTAGAATCATCCAACAATTTATTTATCACATTCAGTATCAGTAAATGTGATGTTTTACCAGCCGAGTGAGCTAAGGTCTTTATTTCAAATGTGACTGGTCGGAATTCCGTACTGTTGTATGGCATGCTATGTGTTTGTATGTAACACAATTAGAGCCAAAGTCGTAGATTAACCTTAATTATGTTACTGCTTACACGTACTTGATACAAATCTTCAATTAATTGTGTATTTATAAATATTTTAATTACTTCCAATTAAAAATAATATTCATGAAATGGGAATTTAGACGTGTTTCGTGCATGGCCGATACTCGCAGTATATTCGTTGGTGATAGTCTTCTTCCCTTCGACATTGTCGTATACATAACAGGTATTTACGTACAATGAGCATCTGCCCCAACCGTCTACTTCAGTGAAAGGTCTAAATATGAAAACACACGACTAGTTCCATAGTAGGATTTGTCAAAACAATTATAGTCATTAAAAAGGTCAAACTCTCGTACTACTGAACCATTTTAGCATCTAGCTTCTAAACTAAACGTAAAAAATCGTTAATTGGGAAATCAATGTTCTAACTTTTTATTTATTGCATTTACATTTAATCATATCTAGCACTAGCACTGCTTTAGCACAAAATAGCATTAAAAAACAAACACTGCGATAGGACATCAGTATTAATGTAGAAAACATGCAATTTGTTATTTCGGCTTTGTTTTGTGTTACAACATCTATACATTAATTCCCTACTGATTATGGCATAAAGAATGAACATATGAGCCAATATAAGTTGTAAAATTAATAATGGGTCATCACTGATGAGTAAGTGAATGCTTCCGATTTTATATTTGCAAAGTAGGGTTCAAGGACCAACGATTCTATATACTATGGGACTAACTAGGGTAGGCTATGGTACCCACATCTTGGACATTTTTGTTGGGTACTGTCTAAATTTAAATACCCACGTCATATTCTCAGTAAAAATGTCTAATTGACCGCTTGAACAAATTAATTTTGTGTTAAATTAAGCAGTATAATTGAAGCAGTTTCTAGTTGGACCAAATAATCTTCTTATAAACATAAAGTCGATCACTTTGCGTAAAGACGGATTACCTAATTGTTTGTAAAGAAAATGATGTGTCTGAAATGATTTGTAAACGTTTTATGTTTGCGCAAAGAACGATATCAAAGTGTGGAGCAATATAAGCATGTAGCAAATATTCTTACCCAAAACGCATAGCGGCTTTTAATTTTAACAACATCTGATTAAATTATATTTTCACAATTTGTTTATGACCCACCCACTTAGTAATTGTGGTAACAATTCAGTATGTGAACTAATATATCATATGTTCACCCCAAATCATTGAAATTAAAATGATATACATATGTATATATATACATATATATATATATATAGTTATATATATATATATATATATTTATTTATATATTTAGGATGTAATAAAATTAAAAACTGAGTAACCTTACAATGTTTTATTAAAATTTATTCACACAACATGTTTCAACTTTATGGTCATTTTCAATTGTAAATTTAATTATTTAATTTACACTTGAAAATGACCATAAAGTTGAAACATTATGTGTGAATCAATTTTAATAAAAAATGTTAAGGGTACTCAGTTTTTAATTTTATTGCATCCTAAAAATACGTAAGTAGCCCTAATTTTTAACTTTATATATAGCGCTGGAGGTGCTAGTAGGGTATTCCGTGACGTCAGATTGCATACTTCCCGGCAAGCGATTATCAGCTGATCGTTTCCCGCCAAGATCCCTACTTCAAAGACCACTTTGGTCTTGTCTGCCGGATGCGTTCTTAGTGTCTGCCAGATATAAAAGGAGGCCAAGCAGTCAGAAAAGTTAACTGATGCTGTTGTCAGAATGTTTCGGCTTTCATAGGTTGTACATTATTTTCAATATTTCCAAGTTATATGTAAATTATTTATAAGATGAACTAATATAAAAATAATTTAACATATTTTAGTGAAAATACTTTTTATAATATGGATACATTAACCAAAGGCAGCTTAGGTCCTTATTTTCATGAGTTCTTAAATTAGGATTTAAATAGGTTTGCGATATTTTTGTGGTAACTTATTCATTTCAATAAAATGCTATGAGAATTATTAAGAAACTGTTTTGATCTGAATTTATAGATTATTGAGTGAAGAGGACGGTTTTTTTTATTTATATTTGATATGAAAAATATGAACTCACCACAGCGAAAGTGTAAAAGCTACAAGAAATTGGCTTACTCTTTATCGGTGCGCTATAAATGTCACGTGAACAAACTGGGTAACTACACAGCGGCCACAAATCAACTGAGGGATTTCCGCAGGCTTGCCAATACACTATAGCAAAAAGAAAAATAACATTTATTTCTTTCTTATCACATTATTGTTTTATATTTCTACTTTCAGCCCTAATTAGTGATTTGTATTTAATGTAGTACTCGAGACATTTAAACCTTTGCTTTTTCCTCTATTCCAGAAAAGTAGATAATATAAATTACTCTATGAAGACGGGTGGGCCACTAAAAGTTCAGTATTGTTAAAGTTATAACTATAATTTATTAAAATTTTAGATGTCGACGTATATTTTAAGATAAACACGAACGAATACATGAGTGTTTGAAATGTGTGTGGTGACTTTTGCAGTCTTGTTATAAACTGACTTCAAATTATGCTCAGAAAGGGCCATTATTAATATCCTAGTAGCCAGGACAGCTAAGGAACCTGCACTTTAACGTGGGATCTGAACCACGTAGCGTTGGTTTGCGTTTACAGGTAACTTATTAACCTGATACATGATTTTCTTCCCTACACAACATCCGAACCCTGGCTGGCCACATCAAACACGTACACCTCACTTCTCGACAACTGTCCACGCTGTAGTGATCATAAAGAGCGGGCGCCATTCCAGTACTGTATTTAGACGACTGAGAACCTATCAGCTACAACACTATATTCACAACAGATATGTCCACAATACTTTATATTCACAACAGCTCTGACCAAAGCACTTTATAATCACGACAGCTATGTCCTTAACACTATAATCACGACAGCTATGTCCACAACGCTTTATATTTACAACAGCTATGTCTACAACGCTTTATATTCACAACAACCATGTATACAATACTTTACATTCACAACAGTTATGTCCACAACACTTTACATTCACAACAGTTATGTCCACAACACTTTACATTCACAACAGTTATGTCCACAACACTTTACATTCACAACAGTTATGTCCACAACACTTTACATTCACAACAGTTATGTCCACAACACTTTACATTCACAACAGTTATGTCCACAACACTTTACATTCACAACAGTTATGTCCACAACACTTTACATTCACAACAGTTATGACCACAACACTTTACATTCACAACAGTTATGTCTACAACACTTTACATTCGCAACAGTTATGTCCACAACACTTTACATTCACAACAGCTATGTCCACAACGTTTTATATTTACAACAGCTATGTCCACAATACTTTATATTTACAACAGCTGTGACCATAGCACTTTATAATCACGACAGCTATGTCCTTAACACTATAATCACGACAGCTATGTCCACAACGTTTTATATTTACAACAGCTATGTCCACAATACTTTATATTCACAACGGCTCTGACCATAGCACTTTATAATCACGACAGCTATGTCCACAACGTTTTATATTTACAACAGCTATGTCCACAACGCTTTATATTCACAACAACCATGTATACAATACTTTACATTCACAACAGCCATGTCCACAACACTTTACATTCACAACAGTTATGTCTACAACACTTTACATTCACAACAGTTATGTCCACAACACTTTACATTCACAACAGCCATGTCCACAATACTTTACATTCACAACATTTATGTCCACAACACTTTACATTCACAACATTTATGTCCACAACACTTTACATTTACAATATCTATTTCCACAACACTTTATATTCACAACAGCAATGTCCACAACACGTTATATTCAATTATGTGGGCTAAAACACAACGTTAAATATTAAGTCTAAATGGAGAGGGCGAGGTCAGCCTGTTGCGTAAGACAACCGCGAATCTACAAATTTATGTAATAGCGGAAGTATGATTATTTAGTTGATTTAAGTTTTTTGTAATTGTCACATTACTGAGTTAGCAAAATTTACCAAAAAGTGAACATTTAAACTAAACAATATCGATGTTTAACACTTTAATAATAGTCAGCTATTAGTACATATAATGGGTATCGTTGTATATTATACGTGAAGCCATTTTTTGTTAACGAAACTCCTCCCTTATTTCTTGACCAATTTAAACGGGCGAGATTTCAAGAAATTTGCCTCTGTTCGTAGTTGTGCAATAACATCTTCAAATTTTAATATTATCACCCTGGCATGGGAAGTCAAAACGTTCGTTTTTAAACCTTAAGAATAATATAGAAAGAGATTTAAATGAATCGAAAAGTAACAACTCCTGAAATATTAATAATGGTGTTTGCAATATTGAGGACGTTGGATCTTTCATAATGTTCAAAAACCAGGAAAGGTTATAATCATGATTTTATTCTCTTCCGGCTGTAAGGCTCCGCCCCACTGGACTTTCATTCATGTTAAAGAATAACAGGTAATCTAATTCAGTTATTTTATTTATTTAATCAAAAACAATTCAGCTGTTAAACAAAAACAATTGACAAGAAACAAGAAATATTAGCAATTAATTATATTTTAAATATGCAATGATATTAATTATTACTATCATTGCATATTTATAATAATAATAGGAAGGAAAGGAAGTACTTTGAGTGAGATACTGTAAATAAATTTATTGTGACGAGTTTCCTAGATACAGTTTATCTACTAATATTGGTAGTCAGAAGTCACAGACCGGGCTGGCATGCGAAGTAATAATATACTTAATGACCTCTAATTATAATACACTTTTATAACATAGTGTGTGTTTAAAGGTGACCTGTTGAGTTGATTACAGCCGAAGAAGGAAGTCCACGTACAAGATCACATTTGCCGTGTTGAGTGCGGATCCACATTCCCCTAAAAGCACTCATCAATCTCTTTACTACGGCGTTCTGCTGAGTGCGAACAAATGGAATCTGTCTTCCCATCCGTCAGCGAACGGCTCTTTATTTTACGGAGGAGAAGAATGGAACAAGATGTAAAAAAGGATACAACGATGATGAATAACATCGCAACTAGAATATTAACAACTTATATTTAAGGAAGAGACGCAATATATCAATACTGTAAGATATCATTCACTAGGATGTTTGTGTATCTGACATAATATCTAAACACACGAAATGTTTACGTTCAGAGTTCTGCATAATTCTGTATCGAACTCTTCAACTACTGTGCTTTTCATCGAGTAAATGAATGAACATTTTTTTCAGAGTACTTTAAAAATTAACACTGAAATTTAGGTATTCCGAAAATATTTATCCTATTTCTGATTACTGGAAATAATTAATAAATAAATAAAGTATGATAAATATACTTGAAAACGTGACATAATATGAAACAAAACAGAAAGAATTACGTGAAACAAACTACTTAAAATAAACGTAAAACAAAGTAAACAAACTTGGTAAAACTTGAAATACAAGTGATATAATGTGTAAAACACAGTAAACAAACTTGGTAAAACTTGAAATACAAGTGATATAATATGTAAAACACAATAAACAAACTTGGTAAAACTTGAAATACAAGTGATATAATAGTATGTAAAACACAGTAAACAAACTTGGTAAAACTTGAAATACAAGTGATATAATGTGTAAAACACAGTAAACAAACTTGGTAAAACTTGAACTACAAGTGATATAATGTGTAAAACACAGTAAACAAACTTGGTAAAACTTGAAATACAAGTGATATAATATGTAAAACACAGTAAACAAACTTGGTAAAACTTGAACTACAAGTGATATAATGTGTAAAACACAGTAAAGAAACTTGGTAAAACTTGAAATACAAGTGATATAATATGTAAACACAGTAAACAAACTTGGTAAAACTTGAAATACAAGTGATATAATGTGTAAAACACAGTAAACAAACTTGGTAAAACTTGAAATACAAGTGATATAATGTGTAAAACACAGTAAACAAACTTGGTAAAACTTGAAATACAAGTGATATAATATGTAAAACACAGTAAACAAACTTGGTAAAACTTGAAATACAAGTGATATAATATGTAAAACACAGTAAACAAACTTGGTAAAACTTGAAATACAAGTGATATAATATGTAAAACACAGTAAACAAACTTGGTAAAACTTGAAATACAAGTGATATAATGTTTAAAACAAAATGAATGAAGAATTAACGAAAGGAGTAATCCCTATGTGATTGTCTTTTTGAGGTGGCTGATGTTATGGACGACTTACTTGCCATACGTGTCACTAATTTTGAACTAAGTAATAAGAATTTTGTGGATCACTTGTAAAGGAGAAGCGCTACGTCGTATTGTCAAATATGGGATGATTAATAAGGCTTCACTAATAGAGAGTTCATTGCTACCCCGAACGCTCATAAGTTGTGCCCACAACGCAGACAAGTCATAAAGATTATTAATCAATCATCAGTCATTTAGCTAGCCTATTGGTTAGCGCTTCTGCTTCCAGGGATTAGATTTGAATCCACTTATATTTGATAAAAGGGATTTTGACCGATGTAACTGAACAACGTGTGGACACTGTGTTAAAAATGTCACTAGAGTGGTTGGAAAAATAAAATAAAACAAATCTTTTTTAGCTTTATTAGACTGGTAGAATTTACAAAGATTTGAATGCCTTTTTGTGGGTTTGATGGTATATTAAAATATCACTAAGTATATTCTTTTGAATAATGCACTACCAATAATTTCCCATTACAAAAATATCGTTATGTCAGAAGCTATCAGAATTACTTTGAAAGGAAAATACAATTTTTAATTACAACTGATTTACACAAACAAAAGCTGCATAGTTGGTCCAAACTTTGAGTTTTTTGAACTGTTATTGTAAAAACCAAGGAACAAGAGGAGTGGTTTGTTCTCGTTTCAGTGTGACAGGCCGCGAGTACATTATCATGTTTGCAGTTTACCCCCTCACTCCCCCACCCTTAGAAATTGCCTTTAGTTTCAGGTTTTACTGACTGTCAAAACCGAAACAAAATCTCTCTGAAAGTAAGTGACAAATGGACTTCACTTTGTCGGTGGAGGGTGTTTTAAATGCAACAAATAACACTCTTTAACATATCGTTTTAACTGTGTTAACAGTAAACATTGTTGTAGTAACTGATAATACAGCGTTGTTTAAACTACAGTTTTACGGTTCGTTTCTGGTTCTTGATTGCGGGTACGTTATTATAAATACATTTTTAAATGTAATAATTGCATTTTAATTTTTAGAGTCGAATAACCATATTTTTTAAAAATATATTTGACATAGAAGAAATGTCCGATGGTTTTGGTTAGGGAGCTCTAAGTCTGTAAGCGTATGATATGTAAATATCAGCTTTTTTAAAAAGGCCTAACCCTTTAGGAGGGAACCTACACCACATGACGTAGTTGGTCGGTCAGGTATTTTGAACCTACACTACATGATGGGGTTGATCGGTCAGGTATGTTGTACCTACATTAAATGACGGGGTTGGTCGGTAAGGTATGTTGAACCACACTACATGACAAGGTCGGTCGGTCAGGTATGTTGAACTTACACCACATGACGGGGTTGATCGGTCAGGTATGTTGAACCTACACTACATGACAAGGTCGGTCGGTCAGGTATGTTGAACCTACACTACATGACGGGGTCGGTCGGTCAGGTATGTTGAATCTACACTACATGATGGGGTCGGTCGGTCAGGTATGTTGAACCTACACTACATGACGGGGTCGTTCGGTCAGGTATGTTGAACCTACACTACATGACGGGGTCGTTCGGTCAGGTATGTTGAACCTACACCACATGACGGGGTTGATCGGTCAGGTATGTTGAACCTACACTACATGACAAGGTCGGTCGGTCAGGTACGTTGAACCTATACTACATGACGGGGTCGGTCGGTCAGGTATGTTGAACCTACACTACATGACGGGGTCGGTCGGTCAGGTATATGGAGCCTGTTTATAAGGTATGACATTTTATAAGGCCTTGTTAATGAAAATTGACAATATACGTAAGTTTATAGATTTGCCTATTATTAAGATCTTTATAATCAGGAAATGTTGTATGATGTGAGATGAGCTTTTAAATCTCGACCAACAGTATGAAAGAACATCTGTAACCGTTAGATTAAAAAATATCTAGGTTATGTTTCTCTACCTATCTATGAGGAGGGATAGAGTTTATTGGGTAGACCCACAGCAACCATACAGTGTATATATATTTTTAAAAGGAGATGCCGATTTCTTCTTTAACCTTACTCTGCCCATTCCCCATACACTATTGATCTGTGTGAGGAACGTTTTCAGATAGGGAGCGCACAAGTACAGTAGAAGGTGAATATTATTGATAAATCTTTCAGTCTAGGCCGGATTCGAACCAGCGCTATCTCTAACCCAGGTTCAAAGTCCTGACTCCTTAGACCGCTCGGTCACCGACTCGCGCCCGGATTAGTAGGAAACAATACTTTTTTGAATTTTATTTTGTAATTTTAAAACTTATTTACTATAAATACTCGTATATTCAGTAAAATAATATTTGTTAATCATTCTGAAAAGATGTTAACATTTTCTATCTTTACAGTTCTTATCCCAGCATCTTACGTTTCCTGTGATTTTATATTTTGTCTCATTACTTAAAAGCATAATTAAATTTTACCATAAATACTGTTACTACCAGTAACTGTTTGCCACTAACCGTTACTTATGTAACCACTCACGTCAAAACTATCTACGGACTCATTAGGTTCGAGCAACGTAAAACTTATCTTTTAACAATTACTTATATGAGAGACAATGAAACATTTATCGTCTCCACTAATGAGGTTTATGATATCTGTTATCTTAGTAGTTAGTCAATTACGATACTTCATCGAAGAAAATTGACATTAGTTCTAAAAAGCTTACTGAAAGTTGTAAAAATGAAAATCATTCAACTAGTAATTGCTAAATTTGACAAATTTATTTACTTTTCCGTAATCCGATTTTTATAGTAAAGTAAACATTAACATTTACTTTTACTTTTTAGCTAATAATAATAATAAATTTACTAGTACACAATTATTGCAAACGATTAAAAATAATGAGAAACAGACATAAAAATATTTATTTCCTATTTATATTTGAAATTATTGTTTATATTAGCTGTATTTCTAATCATTTTATCTTCGTTCTTCATTGAAAATTTATTAGTTTACTTTTAAATGCTATGTATAAATTGTCTTTGGATTAAATAAAACCGTATTTTTATACGGAATTTTATTCTTGACTATCTCAATCACTATCACTAATAAAACAACTATTCCAAGCACATAACATTTAAATAAGCATTTGTTTTTTAGTTTATTATTTACAGCCACTTCAGTTTATTAATTAAGTGATCTCATTTAATACTTTACATTGTGATAGAATGTCACTAGGACATTGTTTCGTCACCGTTCCACTTCTACATGTGTAACTGTTTTCAAACTGTCACAGTTGCATTAACGTTCATTTACACAAGTGATCACCGCTACAAAGCAAGTCCCAACAATCAAGCTGAATGTAAATCATTCACGGTTATCTTTGTTTCAGTTTACCACGTTAAGAATGGATTTTAGAGTAATTTCTCAGTGAATTTATTTATTAAAAGTTTATAAAAAAACTTTATTCCATACTCAAACAAATTTTAATTTATTGCTTTGACAATTTATTTTTAATTTGATCTATATTTAATGTACTTAATACTGTGTTATGTTTTTTTAATTGGTTGTCATTTTAAAGAAAATAAAAACTGTTATTTATTGATCTTTTTATATTTACGTTAATTAGTTCAGTTATACACATTTAAAACTCTATTTATAATATGATCTACGTCTACATGTTTCAGCGAAATTAATTTGATACAATTGAGTACTCCTTAATTTTTTATGATTTTAAAGAAATATTTTGAGTGAATTCAGACTGCCTGGAGCATGGATTTGATAACATATTTTAAGGACTTATAGTTTGGTCGTGATACATTTCGAGTGACTTTCTTACATTGTCAGATTCCTTATTCCTGCCGAAAGGTGTTAGGGTTATTCGTTATTATTACACCACTCTATTGCCCAGCGTTTCACGTGAGTCACGATCAATGTCTTCATAGTAATTACTTTAATTATTATTATGCCATTAAATCTATATCGGATTATTAAAACAATTAATGTTAATGATTTCCAAAACATATTAAATGTGTTATTAATATTACAGTTTATTGACCATAGGGTTACTTTCTCTACATTTGATTTTTATATTATTCGTCAAATTTTTATGAATATATTTGTAATTACAATATTTAACTTAATTTCCTACAGTTACATTTAATTTCTTTAGATCTTGATGGAGTCATATGTGATGGTTGAAACCCGTTTAACATAACATCAATATACTGCCTAAGAAAGATTTATATTATTGCATGTAAAAATACCTAAACATATCATAAAAGTACTGCCTACCGTGGTGTCAACAAGTTTTGCTGTACATAGTTCGTAACTTGCCTTAGAAAGATCTATATCATTGTTGCATGTAATAATACCTAAACATATCATAAAAGTACTGCCTAGCGTGGTGTCAACAAGTTTTGCTGTACATAGTTCGTAACTTGCCTTAGAAAGATCTATATCATTGTTGCAAGTAATAATACCTAAACATATCTTAAAAGTACTGCCTAGCGTGGTGTCAACAGGTTTTGCTGTACATAGTTCGTAACTTGCCTTAGAAAGATCTATATCATTGTTGCAAGTAATAATACCTAAACATATCATAATAGTACTGCCTAGCCTGGTGTCAGCAGGTTTTGCTGTACATAGTTCGTAACTTGCCTTAGAAAGATCTATATCATTGTTGCATGTAATAATACCTAAACATATCATATAAGTACTGCCTAACCTGGTGTCAACAGGTTTTGCTGTACATAGTTCGTAACTTGCCTTAGAAAGATCTATATCATTGTTGCATGTAATAATACCTAAACATATCATATAAGTACTGCCTAGCGTGGTGTCAACAAGTTTTGCTGTACATAGTTCGTAACTTGCCTTAGAAAGATCTATATCATTGTTGCAAGTAATAATACCTAAACATATCTTAAAAGTACTGCCTACCGTGGTGTCAACAGGTTTTGCTGTACATAGTTCGTAACTTGCCTTAGAAAGATCTATATCATTGTTGCAAGTAATAATACCTAAACATATCATAAAAGTACTGCCTACCGTGGTGTCAACAAGTTTTGCTGTACATAGTTCGTAACTTGCCTTAGAAAGATCTATATCATTGTTGCATGTAATAATACCTAAACATATCATATAAGTACTGCCTAGCCTGGTGTCAACAAGTTTTGCTGTACATAGTTCGTAACTTGCCTTAGAAAGATCTATATCATTGTTGCATGTAATAATACCTAAACATATCATATAAGTACTGCCTAGCCTGGTGTCAACAAGTTTTGCTGTACATAGTTCGTAACTTGCCTTAGAAAGATCTATATCATTGTTGCAAGTAATAATACCTAAACATATCATAAAAGTACTGCCTAGCGTGGTGTCAACAAGTTTTGCTGTACATAGTTCGTAACTTGCCTTAGAAAGATCTATATCATTGTTGCATGTAATAATACCTAAACATATCATAAAAGTACTGCCTAGCCTGGTGTCAACAAGTTTTGCTGTACATAGTTCGTAACTTGCCTTAGAAAGATCTATATCATTGTTGCATGTAATAATACCTAAACATATCATAAAAGTACTGCCAAGCGTGGTGTCAACAGGTTTTGCTGTACATAGTTCGTAACTTGCCTTAGAAAGATCTATATCATTGTTGCAAGTAATAATACCTAAACATATCTTAAAAGTACTGCCTACCGTGGTGTCAACAGGTTTTGCTGTACATAGTTCGTAACTTGCCTTAGAAAGATCTATATCATTGTTGCAAGTAATAATACCTAAACATATCATAAAAGTACTGCCTACCGTGGTGTCAACAAGTTTTGCTGTACATAGTTCGTAACTTGCCTTAGAAAGATCTATATCATTGTTGCAAGTAATAATACCTAAACATATCATAAAAGTACTGCCTACCGTGGTGTCAACAAGTTTTGCTGTACATAGTTCGTAACTTGCCTTAGAAAGATCTATATCATTGTTGCATGTAATAATACCTAAACATATCATAAAAGTACTGCCAAGCGTGGTGTCAACAGGTTTTGCTGTAAATAGTTCGTAACTTGCCTTAGAAAGATCTATATCATTGTTGCAAGTAATAATACCTAAACATATCATAATAGTACTGCCTAGCGTGGTGTCAACAGGTTTTGCTGTACATAGTTCGTAACTTGCCTTAGAAAGATCTATATCATTGTTGCATGTAATAATACCTAAACATATCATATAAGTACTGCCTAGCGTGGTGTCAACAGGTTTTGCTGTACATAGTTCGTAACTTGCCTTAGAAAGATATATATCATTGTTGCATGTAATAATACCTAAACATATCATAAAAGTACTGCCAAGCGTGGTGTCAACAAGTTTTGCCGTACATAGTTCGTAACTTGCCTTAGAAAGATCTATATCATTGTTGCAAGTAATAATACCTAAACATATCATAAAAGTACTGCCAAGCGTGGTGTCAACAGGTTTTGCTGTACATAGTTCGTAACTTGCCTTAGAAAGATATATATCATTGTTGCATGTAATAATACCTAAACATATCATAAAAGTACTGCCTACCGTGGTGTCAACAAGTTTTGCTGTACATAGTTCGTAACTTGCCTTAGAAAGATCTATATCATTGTTGCAAGTAATAATACCTAAACATATCATAAAAGTACTGCCAAGCGTGGTGTCAACAGGTTTTGCTGTACATAGTTCGTAACTTGCCTTAGAAAGATATATATCATTGTTGCATGTAATAATACCTAAACATATCATAAAAGTACTGCCTACCGTGGTGTCAACAAGTTTTGCTGTACATAGTTCGTAACTTGCCTTAGAAAGATATATATCATTGTTGCATGTAATAATACCTAAACATATCATAAAAGTACTGCCTACCGTGGTGTCAACAAGTTTTGCTGTACATAGTTCGTAACTTGCCTTAGAAAGATATATATCATTGTTGCATGTAATAATACCTAAACATATCATAAAAGTACTGCCTACCGTGGTGTCAACAAGTTTTGCTGTACATAGTTCGTAACTTGCCTTAGAAAGATCTATATCATTGTTGCATGTAATAATACCTAAACATATCATATAAGTACTGCCTAGCGTGGTGTCAACAAGTTTTGCTGTACATAGTTCGTAACTAAGCCTCGGATTTGGGGTTTCATACCAATCAGTTGTCGTATATTTTGAAGTTGCAGTTCATAGATTTCAAGGATGAAAATGGTACGGGTTTTAAATCTCGAGGAGTTACAATGGATTAGAAATCACACGAGAAGGGCATAAGAGGAGATATAATTGGAGGAGTTACATCAATCCATGTTTTGAGTTTTGCCTTGATTTATTAATACTGTAATTGATGACTAGTTTTCTTCATTATTTCCTTAATACAATTGAGATAGTTTAGTAATAGAATACGTAATTATAGTTCCTTTAATTTTTAATTTCAAAATAAGCGCTTTTCGCCAATTACGACATCATTAGTTATGTTATAAAATCAGTATATAAACAATTACAGTAATATTTTGAAACTGAATTTGTTGAATTACAATAATGTGTTCTATTGACTTATACCTCTATTTTATTATTATTATTTTTTTTTTAATTCCTGTAAACACCATAAATATTACCAGCCATAAAAAGAAAATAAAATTAAACACATCAGAGACCAATTTCCCATCAAGACCCTGTTATTTCTCTTTTTAAGTATTGCGTTTTTTGATACAGTTGAAATACTAAGTTACACATACTTCAGGACGGCTTGGAAACCCGTTTGACATAAAGAGGAGATTGTCTGGTGCCGTCAGCACGAGCTAAAGGTGAAACAGATGTCGATTTCACGCTTACGATGTTGCATTCCTACTAAAATAGACACACGGCTCTTTGACAGAATGACACTTTAAAAATAACCTTATTTATAAAAGGATGGAGCACATGTTTATTTTTATATATTTCAGTGGCTTGAAAATAGTTTATGTACTTTTATAATTGATATTTCATTTCTATCAATTACAGTAATTTTTTCGTTTGTGTTTATTTTTTGACATGGATTATGTATTCCTACGTATGTATTTGATTTTATGATTGCTAATGAAATATTAATTATTTCTGAAAGGCTAGTTTCAATTATTAGAATATTATTCGATGTATTGAAAATGTTACGAGTTTTTCTTTGATTTATTAATAATTGATGACTAGTTTTATTCATTACTTCCTTAGTAGAATTGAGATTGTTTGGTAATAGAACACATTTTTGCTATTCCTTAATTTTAAATATAAAAATAAGCGATTTTCGGCAATCATGGCATTATCAGTTATGTTATCAAATCAGTAAATAAATAATTACAGTGGTATTGTTAAATTAAAAATTATTAAATTACAATAATTTGTTCTATTGACTCTAATAGTTCGAAAATATTTTTTTTTAATTCGTGTTTGATATTCCTGCATTTTTCGTTAAGTATTTATTTTATTTGAAATATATTTCAGACTGAAATAGTAATTGTTTTAACTATGTAAATAATGATATAATGAAAATAATAAAATTTTTCTAATTTTTATTTCTGAAAAAGGTTTTAATGAAATACATATTTTAATTTTATTATTGGTAGTATGGTTATAAGTACCATATTAACGTATACCAGCCCCAATTGTATTAATATATTTTCTCATCAGTTGTTTGTGCCTACATACGTTAATATTAGAAATAACAACTATGTAAAACTATTCTGAGGTGCAAAAAAAGTGGGACATTTAGTTTTTTTACATTTCCTTAGCTTAAACCAATTTGTTTGTCATGAATCATGTTTATATCAAGACATGTAGTGTATGAGTTCCAGTTCTAAGCGAAAACCGCTCATTTCCTTAAACGAAAGCTGATAAGCCTGTTAATTACTCTCCTTCCGCATGTCTATTATTGTCTTAAGGTACTAGTGAATTCTTATCAAGCCAAATCTTGCCCTTTGTACATCACTGCCGGCCACCATGTCCTCATTCCTGTTTCTGATTGTAGCTGTTACAGTTGTAGTTAAAAAGTGTAGTGCATTTGTGACTTTTAAAATGCCTCTTTCACCAGTGAATGCTGTTAGAGTGGTGGCAAAAGTTGAAAATAGGAAAAGCGTGTGTCGGGTGGCAGGGATCATAGGATTTTCACGTTCAAGCATTAATAGAGCTTATCCAATTCAGGCTGACTGGTAGTTATGGTAGGAGGCCAGGATCTGGTCGTAGCCGAGCAACTAGTGCTAAGGATGATCAGTTTATTGTTTCGTTGAATCTATGGAATCGGTTTTCAACTTCTATTGAACTGGCAAATGAACTTCGGAGGGGTCGGGGAGTGAATATTAGCACATGGACAGTAAGAAGAATGTTACAAAAAAAGAGAATTAAATGCTTGTCGGCCTGTCACTGGCACGTCGTCGGCAAGTTAGTTTGCAATTTGCAAGAAACTACTAAACTGGACAACTGACCAGTGGAGGCGACTATTATTCTCAGACGAGTCCAGATTCTCTCTCAGATCCCCTGATGGTCGGAAAAGGTTGTGGAGAAGGCGAGGGCAGCGATATGTGCAATGCAGCATATCACCCATGGACAGTTTCAATGGTGGCTCTGTCATGGTGTGGGGCGGAATATCAAGAGAAGCTCGCACGGGCTTAGTCGTTTTTCATAGAGGAACATTAAATGATCAGAGGTATGTGGAAGAGGTTCTAGCAGAACATGTTACTGTATATACAGGATTTTTTAGGAGAGACTTTGTTTTAATGCATGAATGCTCGACCCATACCGCTAGAGAGGGTCAAGATTACTCTCAGGAAGTGCAAAACAGTACAATGGAGTGGCCAGCACATAGCCCTGACTTAAATCCTATTGAACACTTCTGAGACCAGATTAAGAGGGCATTTAGAAGTCAATGTGGCGAGCTGCTAACTTTGGATCACCTTCGACAGGCTGTTCAGGCAGAATGGAACAATATTGGTCAACAAAACATAGAATTGAAAGCATGCCTATGCGATTAGAAGCAGTCATCAGAGCTCGAGGAGGAAATACCCTCGTACTTAACTTTCTTTCTGAAATGGAAAACTTAAAATTCACCAAGTGTTCCCAATCCTAAAAGAACACTGGCTCATTTTAGTTGCTTTAAAGTATGAAAACGCTATTTTTACTTCTTATTAAATTACCACATGAAAAATTGTAAGCAACTGATTTGATTTCTTTTGTTTTATGTTATTTCTTATCAGTAATGTGTTCACGTTGATTTAAACTAAGAAAATAGACAAATATTAAAGAAAAATACAGTGTCCCACTTTCTTTGAACCTCAGTGTAGTTTAAAATTATATATATATATATATATATATATATATATATATATATATATATATAATATGTAGTTATTAAATGTTTGGGCTAAAATATTACCCGCTGTCAGGTATGTTTTGTTACTAGCAAGTCAACAAGCATGTATGATGTTTCAGTGAACGTATGAGTTCTGGGGGCAAGTAGATGTTATTTTGACCCCTCCCTAGGGGTGGGGAACACTCGGACATAGAAGACCACAAACACGAGGTGGTCAGGGACGCCCACATCAAACATACCTTCTCCAAGGGAGTGAAACTTAACGTGGAAGCTTCATTCTAAACTCTATAAAACACCCTTAACGGATCGGAGGTTTCTTTTTTATCGTGATAAAACTTTTAAATAATTCTGCATTTCCTCATGTATAAAAGAGTTGCACAAAATTACTTACGCTATTATAGTATTGGGTAACTATGAACTATCTTGCCACTTATTAAAATATGATTTACTGTTGGAAAAGAGGTGAAATGAGTTCATATATATTGAGGAGGTTGAATTCAAGTGCGGAAATTCTTTTTTACCGAAAATCGAAAAACTCGTTTTTTTATCTGATGGTAAAGATAAACCACATTTAACTATCGTTATTTTAAATTTATTTTTAATTTTACATGTTGTTATGCTGAATAGGAATATTTGGTTTGTTTTCAATAAAATTATTTTTTCGGAACGAAAAATACACTTTTTACCTACTTAACCAAACATAACCTAACTTATCCTAATTGGCTACTTACTCAACAAACTTTTTAAATTTGCGTTTAATTTGGCGCCGCCGTCCCACCATTGGGAAAATAGGTGAATTCAGTCGTTAATAGTTAGCGTTTTTAACCATCGTGTAATGGCTGCTAATCTCGATTCGCCGCGGAAGTATTTTTTCGGTTATATAACGATAAATAATTGTTATAGATCAAAATAGTTTTCAAACTATTATTCAGCTCAAGTAACACATTAAATTAAAAAAAAAAGAGTATTAAAATATCATTTAAATTAACGGACATAAGCCAAAAGTATTAAACGTTGTGACATTGCTTTTATCGAAATCATATCTGAAATATGATTAAAAAGCATATTTCCTGAAAATATACTCAATTCTCGACCCATTTCAGGAAAAGTTTTCATATTTTGTTAGGTGACAAGAAACTGCATAGTAGCCTAGAATTGTTTAGTAACACATTACTGCCATGGATTCGAGACTATATTTATATGTATGTCATGTAATCTTAGTCCTTTGCTGTGGTAACCTTTCCTTCTCGACTTACTGGAACTCACGACTGAATAGAATGTTGATGGTACGACGAAGGCATCATAGGACATTTTTCCAAGGAAACAAGAAGACCTTTCACTGCAGGAAATGTCAATTCCTGCTGTCAGCAGCAGAAAAATGCAATATTAAATGAAAGGTGAGACAAAGGCAGGCAATGAATCATGCAGCTGTGTTGAAGGTCACCATACCTCATTATAAATTGTCATCAATTGTCCTTTATCTCCTTTATGAAAGTATAAAAGAAATATTCAAAGGAAATATCCAAAGGACTGTACTGTTGTAGACTAAGGTTTGGAGTAGTTTACAATTTTTTTTTACTTTGGTTTTTACCTCATAAGGTTTGTACATACATAGTTTTATGATATATTGTTCTAAAATTACTCCTTTGATTAAACACTACTAACGTTAAAAGTGTAAATTTTGTGTATAGAGAACTTTAAAACTATTTTGTATAGTATTTTTATGACAAAAAAAGAGCTTTCACCAAATACTACAGGTTTTTTGCTTTACTGCAGAGTGCTACATTAATTTGTTCTAGCAAGTTTTTATTAGAAAAATATTTAAATTAAAATAATTTAAAACCATTGTCAGTATTACCGATATTTTTATATGTAGTAAGGCTTCCACCTTCTAGAGAAATTTAATAATTCAAGACATTAATAATTTAAGAGATATTTAAAACTAACTAATTAAAATTTTTGATTTCTGAAAATGTCTACCTTGTTGGTGAAAGTCATAAAAAGGTAAAACATATTATTTTAAATACCAATATTGTTTTAATTATTTTAATGTAGTACTTTAATTTTAATTAGTAATCTTTATAAGTATTAGATGAAGAAAATATTATTTCTAAAGGTCTACATTATAATTTTTTTAACTGAGCAAATTAGGCGTAAAGCAAGAAAGGGCGAGGATAGCCAGCAAAGGTACTTACTATTGCTGGCTATACTCGCCTGGTGAGGATAGCCAGCAAAGGTACTATTGCTGGCTATACTCGTCTTCTGAGGATTCCACTAACTCATGTAACGTATTTAAAAAATTATTTAGAACCTAATAATCTCATATATATATATATATATATATATATATATATATATATATATATATATATATATATATATATCAGCTTGTAATATTTTGTTTGATACGCGTGATCGTATGTCCGGTCCGTAAATGACATTGTTCTTATGGGATTAAAACCAACATGGCCGACAGCCACAGACAGGGCAATTTATTTATAGATTGGTATTCAGGCCACCGGAGGTACCCTATAAAGTGGAGTAGGAACCACACGATTTATGCCTTACGTTAGCTATGTCGATAGTGCAGCTGCATACAAATATATTCTCCCATTTTTGACCGGTACACTGAACCCCAATTAGATGGGAGTTACGTGTTGCTATGAATTTACTTACGTTAAACCGATCAATTTTTTTAAACAGTTTTTTTATTGTCAGGTTGTATTGAACAAGTGAAACTTCACCAACTCTCAAAGTGCAAGTTTGTTATTCAAATTAATTTTTTTAACTGAGCAAATTAGGGGTAAAGCAAGAAAGGGTGAGGGATCTGAGGATCCCACTAACTCATGTAACGTATTTAAAAAATTATTTAGAACCTAATAATCTCATATATATATATCAGCTTGTAATATTTTAGTAGTCTAGTAACACATAGAATATCTCGAATTAGATAATTTATTCGAGTATTTGTATTTGATCAAAATTATTTCCTTCCTTAAAATTTACAGCCAATTATAGAAAATAAACCAATATAAATTTGCTTAAAGAATATTTTAATACATTTTCATTGTTTTTAGTTTTTTTATTTACGCTTATTATATTAGTAAAATAAATATCACTATCGTTTTGTAAAATATATTTGCTGACTAGAGGTCATGAATCTAAAAATATCTATCGGAGGTATTTTAGAAAAAAATTAAAAATCAGGGATGGAGATAGAACGGCGATGATAAAACGATGGCCGGTCCTGAGCGGCCACGCGGGGCTTGTTCTCCCAATCACCACTGGCCTGTATTGACGGGGCTGCACTGCCAATAACTACCACAGACGAGCTTCACAACTTTATTGGCTAGTGCGAATTGATACATTTTTGAAAATATTTTAACTTTAACTGTAAAAGTTAACTTATGTTCGTAATATCGTATTTAAAATAATTTATTACAGCGAAGGAACTACAGTTTCTGTGTTATTGTTTGATTACCCTGATTTTAGATTCTGACATGAGACAGTGACAGGTTCGGTATACGTGGATTAATTACTTGACTGCATGACAGTTAATTTGAAAGATATATGTAGTCTGGTGAATAAGATCGATTTAACAGTCTGCAGAGGTCGTCGGCTTTGTTGGTTTTAATCCCATAAGAACAATGTTGTTAGCGAATACATATTTTTTGGTTATTTGGAGGTGTAATTTTAAACGTAATCATATTGCGCATTGGGGTGCGTTTGATGTTTTTAATACGTACGCCGAATTTGAAAAAATGGATTTAAATAAAAATTTTAAACTAAGTAATTTTTAATTGTTTTCTATAAAACTAATTAGAAATTTGCAAAGCAATTCCAACGTGCAATTTAATTCTCGATAAAATGCAATTTGGAAAAATATCCAAATTGTTTGATACGCGAGATCGTATGTCCGGTTCGTAAATGACATAGTTCTTATGGGATTAAAACCAACATGGCCGACAGCCTCAGACAGGGCAATTTATGTATAGGTTGATATCCAGGCCACCGGAGGTACCCTATAAAGTGGAGTCGGAACCACACGATTTATGCCTTACGTTGTTAGCTATGTTGATAGTGCACCTGCATACAAATATATTCTCCCATTTTTGACCGGTACACTGAACCCCAGTTAGATGGGAGTTACGTGTTGCTATGAATTTACTTACGTTAAACCGATCATTTTTTTTAAACAGTTTTTTTAATTGTTCGGTTGTTTTGAAGAAGTGAAACTTCATTACCTCTCTAAGTGCAATTTTTTTATTAAAATTACTAAAACGTCAAAAGATTAAAATCTTAATTAATTATTTTTTTAAATACAACTTTTAGTTTAAGTTTCAAATTGGTAATATATTTCCTACAATTTGAATCCTCGGTACTATTTTTTTTTTATTTACTCACATTATTTTAAGTCAGGGAAACTCAGTAACATATGAAATCTCCAGGTTTCTCTTGACAATGTAATATGCACAACTAAATTCTTAGCCCATTAAAAATAAGTAAATAACGAAAATCATGAAAGTCAACAAGTACGTGAAAGTACAGAAGGTAATGTAATGTTGAGATATTCAGTCGTATACGGTTACTTTCATCTCTCTTTAATATACGGCAGGTTCGTGTTGAGAGCCAAGGCACAAGTAAACACTATCTACGGGAAGATAACTCAATTAAATGTTAGCATATATGTTTACTGTAAATATTAGAATTTTGCAAAACATTTGCAAATAAAAATTGCACACCTTATCCTATTTAATCGATATTTAAATAGACCAACAACTTATTGTGAAAGCCTTGCCATAAAGAGTATGTCCCAGTCTTATTTTAACCCATTGTTTATGGCTTGAGTTGAATTTATTTTAAACATTTATAATTTATATGCTTAATCATATACTAATATTGGTTTAGTACATATTTTTTACATTCCTGCTTGTATATCAAGAAGTATATTTGTTTCATTAAGGCTGTACTAATTAATTTTTATTTATTCAGCAATACACGAGAATTGTTAATCCCTTCGATGTTTCATTTCACTGCCATTCATCGTTTGTGTAAACTTTACAAAGACCTAATCCACATAGATAACTTGTTTTTATTGCAGAAAATTGAACCTACATGTTTTCATATTATTGTTTTCGTCACCTAATATGTATTTATATTAGTTGATTAGTTTTCTCCTTTAACCATTTTAACTCTAATCATTTAACTGTAACCATAAAGGTTCTATCAAATCTGACAGTTTAGGGACATTTTAAAGTTTAGCTAATTGTTTTGTCGACTGTGTGTTACAAATCAGAATTGAATGGCTGTTATTAACACATAGCTCGGTGTAATTTAACAAGTTTACCAGTGAAACTAATATCACTAACGAAGTTACCTAATAATGTTGTTTACGTAAATCTGGCACCATAAATGTATTTATTAATTATTATGTACATGAATAAATGTAAATACGTTTAAAAAGAAATATTATTTGAATATAAACAAAAGAATATTTTTTTCTGAATGAATCCTGGCAATTTTTAAAGAAAAAAGAAGTAATATATGTTACTCAAGGCACTATAAATTGTGAAATGCAGTGTATTTGTATAATGCTATTAGTCAATCAATTCATCTCTTCAAGACTGATCAGTTGACTATTAAATGATTGTTGATATTAAATACACCATTACTATTAATTCTTAAATAAATAATCTGTATTGTTATCCCGGAGTGTTGTTAAACAAGTCAACAACTGTCGAGACCTGGCCACCATCCAACACTGACACCCTAGACTTTCCTAGTAGTGTCCTCGCTGACAGCAACCATTTGGCGGAAGCCGTGTTGGTATAAAAAAAAAAAAAAAAAAAAAAATAGAACGTACCTCCTATAAAAACAGTAATTAATCGCCGCCCCCCCCCCGTGTCCTGGACTAGTTTCAATACAATGTAGACTTAATTTAAATCTTATTATTATTATGGTTAACTGTTCCATTGTATAGTGAAGAAAAGAGAAAAAGAAAATAAATCCGATATTTACTATACTCATTAGTATGAACAAATTAATTGTGAACTACTCTATATTCCTAATATTTGGGTTATGACTATATTCATGAGTATAAAATAATTACAGATGCTCATTTTTTTCATTATTGTAGTAATGAGTAACAAACATTTTAAACTTAATAATAATAACAGTACGTTTATTTTGGCAAGACATCTATAACTAATTTGTTTTATCAATTATATTTTATTATAAAGAGGAACAACCGAGTATAATCTGTTCAGTATATGAAATAATAAATTAATTATTTAAAAAAAAATAAAATATTTTTAAAAACTATGATTTCATGGCCGAGACAGTACTGATTTCAACAGGAGCGAACGTCACACAAGACAAATTTATAACAATATAAGTACAAAATGTAGAAATATAATGTAGATCGATTTTGCTAAACCGCATGCACCTTCCTCACACCAGAAGGATTTACAAAAGAAGTAATAATTATAAAGTTTCAAGTATAAGAATCTATTTTCAATTTTAGGGTAGGCTATAAGTTTTACACACTTCAACCAAATTAATAGTCCTGGCGTTTTGTGGACTCTAAAAAAAGCGCTAACAAAACTTCTCCTTCTTTGTGTTGAGAAACTTTGAGCCGAAAAGTTAAAGATAAGTTATATGGATTTTGTATCTGTTAGACAGAGCCTTCCCACTCCTTGATATTGTGTTTGGATGAGTGACATGGATTCTGTGTCTGTCAGAGAGAGCCTTCCCCCTCCTTGATATTGTGTTTGGATGAGTCACATGGATTCTGTATCTGTCAGAGAGAGCCTTCCTCCTCCTTGATATTGTGTTTGGATGAGTCACATGGATTCTGTATCTGTTAGACAGAGCCTTCACACTCCTTGATATTGTGTTTGGATGAGTCACATGGATTCTGTATCTGTCAGAGAGAGCCTTCCTCCTCCTTGATATTGTGTTTGGATGAGTCACATAGATTCTGTATCTGTCAGAGAGAGCCTTCCCCCTCCTTGATATTGTGTTTGGATGAGTCACATGGATTCTGTATCTGTCAGAGAGAGCCTTCCTCCTCCTTGATATTGTGTTTGGATGAGTCACATGGATTCTGTATCTGTCAGAGAGAGTCTCCCCACTCCTTGATCTTATGTTTGGATGAATTTTGCTGTGTATGGATATATGTATGTAATTCTAGTTTTAAATAATGTTAATTTATTGACAATGTTAATGCAACATTGTAATAAGAAATTCAATATTATCAAATTAAAATTTTGAAAGAATATGTACTTGTTATCTTTGGTAAAATACTTTTGCATTTAGAATAGAGATAAATATCTCCGAGAAAATCGTCATGAAATGATTTTATTTAAAATGATATATATTATTATTATTCATCTCTAAGACGCCGATCGTAGTGATATGAGGCGTGAATGAGTGTGATAAGTGTAGATGAACGAGTGCAGTCGTTGTTACTATCTGAGTTCGACTTAGCTCAGAAAGGACTATTTATTAATAGCCCAATAGCCAGGGCAACTATGGGACCTACAGTTTTACGTGGAATCCGAACCACATAGTGTTGGTCTGATTTTCAGGTAACTGACAAGTTTGACACTTAGTTCTCTTCCCTACACAACACCCGAACCTTGACTACCATTCAACACGGACACTCCAGACTTCTCTAGTAGTGTCTATATTGATGACAACCACTGAGCGGACGCCGTGTCGGTATTAAGAGAACCGAGCATGGAACCTATCGCCTACAATCTCCCAAACACTTTGTCCCCAAGTAGCTGAGTTACTGCACTACCAGCCGACGCATATATATACATATCTATAAATCTTATGTTCACGTAAATAAATTCTAAAACAAAAGAAAATTTCTAGGCTTGCGAAAAAGATTTTTTTAACTTGTATACATGTTTATGATGCTTATCTGGACAATCAAGTCGTGGATGAAATGTTAAAATAATTGAACAAGTGACAAAGAATACCATGCTACAAAGGTTTGAGGGAATGATTATAAAGATATATGACTTTGCAAATGTGACCGAGTGCGTACGTTTTTTACAATGAATACGTTGTGATGTGAGGAGCATTAAATATGTAATAAGTAGACCATTTGGTGATTTGTTTTTTTTTTATTTACGATTTGGAGAACAGCCCTACATTTTGATAATAAAGAGTTGATTATTTTAGCAATCATATTTGTTGCAGCTATTTAAAATTCTAATAACTTGTGTAAACTGATAGTTGGACATTGAAAACCACAGCTGTAAACTCAGGGCATGTAAACATAAAGCTAAACTAAATGGCGGGTAGTGTGAGAGAGACGGAGAACTCCCCCCACTACACTTCCCCTCCTGCGAGGTTTAGTCAAGTCTCTAAGTTATTCTATTATAGGACAAGGACAGCTTTAGTATTTAGGTCCAGTTCATAATTCATTCTAATTAAAAAAATTTGCAGTACAAAATTATGATTAGTTTTTCTTTAAACCGTGTTTTTACACTTTGTCTCATAAACGATATTGAAAATAACTAATATTTCGAAAATGGTTTGTAATGCAATATAAATTTATTCATATCGGTTGTTTTTATACAAAATAAAATTTATAAACGTATTTTTTTACATTAGGATAAATTAAATAATGTACGCGAATTAAATTTTGTAATGTATGCCATTTTCTTTAAATGAGAACGATAGATTTAAAAATTAAGAAATTAAAGTAATTTAATAACGCAATAGAGTTTTAATAATAATAATATCAAATCACATATAAAATATTGTTGCAAGTAAAAAGAAAATTGAGAATGCTAACAGAGAGTGTACATCATTAGGTGACTGACTGTGCGTGGTGGAAGACGCGCATGCCCTGTCCGCACGCCATCTAACGTGGGCTCATGTATACCCGTTTCGTAAATTGCAATATAAAATTTAAGAAAATTAATGTCGAACAGTACTTTTTTTAACAGAAAATCAAAGTAAATTGTTTAGATTTATGATCTAGGATTAATATTGATATTTACTGGCCATTGAAGAGTAGATGGTTTTTTTATTATCAATGAATTATTTATTTCTTTGTAGATAACATAAAGTATGATTTAAATGTTTTCAAAATCATAATTATAAAAATTATCATAAAACAATTACGGAAAATGTTTCTTTTTTACTCCTTTAAGGACCTGATAATTAATACAGTGTGAGAAATTCTCAATCAAGGAAATACAATGGTAAGCAAGGTATACCGATATTAGACCGAGTATATAATAAAGGTCAGCCCAAAGGGTGGTATTTATATCAGCTGATGAATACTAATGTACAGTCACGCTCAGCTGTAAATTAGTGCCCCTTCACATAGGTGAAGGCTAAATTATTTCTCTAATTTTGTAAATTTATCTAATCATCTTTCTTATGATACTGAGTCATATCATCTACTTATGATACTGAAAACATTAAATTGATTATTTGACTAACAAATTTATGTTTACAATATTTTTATTTATTAATAATCATGGAATTTTGTATTGTGATGACATTTTTACTAACTAAGGTTGACTGTTTCTTAGAAAGAACTTGTTATTAATAGCTCAATAGTCAGGGCAACCAAGGGCCCACAGCTTTACGTAGAATCCAATCCATGTAGTATTGGTCTGATGTTCAGCTTGACAAGCCTGATTCTCTTCCATACACAACATCCCGATCCTGGTTACCACTAACTCGGGAACGTCTCCTTTCACCCACTTATACGAACGGTGTAATTGACCCACCCGCCTATCCAAAAACATGGTGGTAGTTGACTCACCAACCCAACCATGCACATAAGGTGGAAATTTGTTTTTTAAACTGGTTCAAAAGCAGCTAACCATTTTTCGTATAGTGTCTAGTAATGAAATGAAACTAGACAAATAAAATTAAAACATAAAAATTAAAATTATTCTCTGGTTAGGCTTATTTAAACACTTCTGCTTTTCATGAAGAGAGATAAGAATAATCCTAGAAAGATTTTTTAAAAAATTCTAAGGTACGTTTGAGGTATTGTTAAAAAGCAACGTTAGATATCTAGTATAAAATTCTACAACCACAGAAATATAATATTAATAATAAAAAGATCAACCAACCGTAATCTTTTTATTGTTTTATTATTTATAACATTATATTATTTACTAACTGTCAAGAAAATTCTTGTTTCATTTTTCACCTAGTTCTTAAAAAATGACTCCTCAAATATATAAATAGGGATTTTATATTTTGAGAACTGTGTGCCTGAAAACAATGTTTAGTTTAGTCAGGACAGTTGCTCTTTTTTTATCAACTAAACTCAGAATGTTATTACAATTTTGTTTATTGTATGATAAAATATTTTATTGATTGTAAGCAGTGTAAGTATTTTAAATAATTCCTAGTATTTTCATAAATATTTTATGTAAACTGGAACACTTACATAATACAGGCCTATAATTTGAAATATATGGTTAACAGAATATATTTAAAGTAAAAAAATATCTTTATCTTTGCCTGAAAAGGGGTTTCAGGTTAAATTTGTCAAATAGTTTTAATTTTTCATAATATTTAAACTACTGTAAAAGACTGTCTCTAAATTATATTTATGTGTTTTTTATCTGTTATATTATGTAGACATGTTACATTATGGAACCATGTTGGGCACGTGGCATCGATGTACAATATCGCTGGTACGTGACTCCTGAATGTACCTCCACCACCGAGCTTCACTCGCGCACTCCCACCCCGCATCACTGTTGCCAGTATAACACAGAAATAACTGTAATAACTTTGTTATCATAAATTAATTTTCGTAAAGTGTATTACTGTATTACCTGAAATGTCAATAAAATACTATGTAAATAATTTTACTATAAAATTCAGGAACACCATAATCTTTAATGTGACTTTTTAAACATTATTACAGGTTTACTGTGACACTTAAATATATACAGTTTTTTATTCAACATTCCATTTAAGTATCTAAACTTTTTGATTAGCATTAGATTTGTTTCCAGCGTGTCAATTAAAACATGTTTTAATATTTGGTCATGTTCCGATGGTGTCAAATAGTTTTTTATTTATCATAATACGTATTGGTACATATACAGTACAAGTAAACGTCACACAACACAAATATATTACAATACAAGCACGAAATGCATAAATAGTATGGTGATCGATTTGGGTGAACCACGCTCACCTTCGTGTGGTAGTATATGTACCAACACGTTTTATGCTAATTAAAAAACTATTTGTAAATGCGAGTCAGGCAAATTTAGCAGCGATTTACAGGAATGTTATAATCAACGTTTATACTACTCTTGGCGATATTTACTTTAATAAGCAGTGCTTGCAACATGGTTTAATACCTAAATACGTTAATATGAAAATTAAACGAATTAGTGTTGCTGGTAGGAAAACAAAACAACAAGCTGAAAAACGCTTTTTAAATAACTCAATTAATGATTTGTATCGGAAAAATTGACGAACTGACATTTAAGAGTTACGAAATTCATATGCAATTTGTTAAAGAATATTGTAGTATGGCTTGGTATTTGCTGAACGGTAATCTTGATGATGACATTTCACGTATAATGGAATCGAAATATAATAAGCTTAATAAGACATTGTAAAGATTAATGAATGTAAGTAATAATGACAATCTAACTAGCCATTTAGTTTATTATGAAAGTTACGTTTTTCATGAAAGAGTAATTAGTATGAGTAATGTTGAATTTAGCAAAACTGAAAATGATGTATTTAGTTGTAGTTTATGAAATTATGTACCTAAACATAATTTCATTAAAAAAAAATAAAAACAAAAAACAAAAACAAGCCGATATTTTAGCCACCGACATTGAATGTAATGTATCTGATTTAAAAGATTGTAATAGAAACAAAATTAGATATTTTGTAAGTAAAATATGTAAAACAATGAAGGTCCAAACTAATAATTTGAAACAGGTTTTAGATAATAAAGTTTGTTTAGATGTAAAACAGAAATTACAGGACGAAGATCTAGTCGCAGTTAAAGCGGATAGAGAGCAACGCAATTGTAATTATGAAAAAAGAAGATTATATTAATAAAAACAAAGATTTTATCAAGGAAAATAAATTTCAAAACCTAAAAGGTGATCCTACAAATAAATATCAGTATGAAATCCATAAAGTTGTAAAATCTTGTACAACATTTATTACTGATATTGCTCGTTTTAGGGCTGTTATGAATAATCGTAAGGCACCTACAACGAATGGAATTACAAAAATTCAGAAACCTAATGGAAGTAAAATAAAAAAGCAAATAGAAAATAAAATTCGAGACGATAAACGAACAACACTTAAAAAAGAAAAATTCAATAAAGAACAAAAGAAATATGTATCCCTCCATTACAATAGACCGTTTACACATAGAGTCAATTGATCAGTAGCTTTTAAGACTTGTAATAATATGTCCAATATTTTACTCCCGAATATTGAAAGTGAAGATAAATTAAATAATTCAGCAATATATCGGATTAACTGTAATGATTGTAATATGTTTTACATAGGTCAGATTATAAATTTTAGCAAAATATATAAAAACCATGTCTCTGCTTTTAAAAATAAGAAACCTGAAAGATCTATTGTAGCTAAACACCTTCTGAATTGTACCCACAGTTTGAATAAAATAGATGAAAATGTAGATATTGTAAAAGTTTGTAAGAAGGGTCGAATTATGAATTCTTGGTAAAAGTTATTTATTTTTAAAGAAAAATATAAGGATCTTGATCGTCAGAATGAACAGGTTAATTTTGATTCCGAAATAGTTTTTAACAATGTATTTTCAGCGATTAAAAGAACAGAAGTAACAGCCAATAAGGATAGCCAATACTATCACGGCAACCGCCATTTTGACGATTCCAACCAATGAGGTCACGTGATCGTAGGCTTATAAATTGAGTTGTTGAACACCATTTTCCATTCATTTGTGAATCCCTCTGGTCTGAGGAATGTGAGCGTGGTTCACCGAAATCGATCACCATAATATTTGTGCATTTCGTACTTGTATTGTAATATTTTGTGCTTATATTGTAATAAATTTGTGTTGTGTGACGTTTACTTGTATTGTAAAATATATCATTGATTGATATCCAAACTCATACTATCATCACATACCAAAAAATAAAAATACGTTATAATGGTTGTTCTGTATTATAAAACCATTATATTATGATAAAAGGACGTGTATTTTTTCGGTGGCTAACGAAGTTCATATCTCTATAAATAATATACTATGAGAATTCTATATCAGACATTACAGTGTATATAATGCTAAATATATCCCTTTGTAGGCTATATATACTCACACTGTCACCGAAGAGCGTTTATACACTGGCAGTAAAGGGCCTAGTTTAGACAATATACTGTGAGAGTTCTATATCAGACAATACAGTCTATATAATGCTAAATATACCCTTTGTAGGCTATATATACTCACACTATCACCAAAGAGCGTTTATACATTGCAGTAAAGGGTCTAGTTTAGACAATATACTGTGAGATTTCTTTATCAGACATTACAGTGTATATAATGCTAAATATACCCCTTTGTAGGCTACATATACTCACAATGTTACCGAAGACCGTTTATACATTGCAGTAAAGTGTCTAGTTTTGACAATATACTGTGAGAGTTGTATTTCAGACATTACAATCGTGTATAATAGTAAATACCCCTTTGTAGGCTATATATACTCACACTCTCACCGAAAACCGTTTATACATTGCAGTAAAGTGTCTAGTTTTGACAATATACTGTGAGAGTTGTATTTCAGACATTACAGTCGTCTATAATGCTAAAGACCCCTGTATAGGCCATATATACTCACACTGTCACCCAAGACCGTTTATACATTAGAGTAAAGGGTCTAGTTTAGTAAATATACTATGATAGTTCTATATCAGACATTACAGTGTATATAATTCTAAATATACCCCTTTGTAGGCTACATATACTCACACTGTCACTGAAGACCGTTTATTCATTGCAGTAAAGTGTCTAGTTTTGACAATATACTGTGAGAGTTGTATTTCAGACATTACAGTCGTGTATAATAGTAAATACCCCTTTGCAGGCTATATATACTCACACTGTCACCCAAGACCGTTTATACATTAGAGTAAAGGGTCTAGTTTAGTAAATATACTATGATAGTTCTATATCAGACATTACAGTGTATATAATTCTAAATATACCCCTTTTTAGTCTATATAAATACTCACACTGTCACCCAAGATTGTTTATACATTGCAGTAAAGGGTCTAGTTTAGACAATATACTATAAGAGTTCTATATCAGACATTACAGTGTATACAATGCTAAATATACTCCTTTGTAGGCTATATATACTCCCACTGTCACCCAAGACCGTTTATACATTAGAGTAAAGGGTCTAGTTTAGTCAATATACTATGAGAGTTGTATATCAGACATTACAGTGTATATAATTCTAAATATACCCCTTTTTAGTCTATATATACCCACACTGTCACCGAAGACCGTTTATACATTGCAGTACAGGGTCTAGTTTAGACAATATACTACTGTATAAGCGTTCTATATCAGATATTATAGTGTATATAATTCTAAATGTACCCCTTTTTAGTCTATATATACTCACACTGTCACCGAAGACCGTTTATACATTACAGTATACAGTCTAGTTTAGACAAAATACTATGAGAGTTCTATATCAGACATTACACTGTATATAATTCTAAATATACCCCTTTTTAGTCTATATATATATATATATATATATATATATATATATATATATATATATATATATATATATATACTCACACTGTCACCGAAAACCGTTTATACATTACAGTATACAGTCTAGTTTAGTCAATATACTATGAGAGTTCTATATCAGACATTACAGTGTATCTAATTCTAAATATACCCCTTTTTAGTCTATATATACCCACACTGTCACCGAAGACTGTTTATACATTACAGTATACAGTCTAGTTTAGACAATATACTATGAGAGTTCTATATCAGACATTACAGTGTATATAATTCTAAATGTACCCCTTTTTAGTCTATATATATACTCACACTGTCACCTAAGACCGTTTATACATTACAGTATACAGTCTAGTTTAGACAATACACTATAGAGTTCTATATCAGACATTACAGTGTATATAATTCTAAATGTACCCCTTTTTAGTCTATATATGTACTCACACTGTCACCTAAGACCGTTTATACATTACAGTATACAGTCTAGTTTAGACAATATACTATGAGAGTTCTCTATCAGACAATACAGTGTATATAATTCTAAATATACCCCTTTTTAGTCTATATATATACTCACACTGTCACCGAAGACCGTTTATACATTACAGTATACAGTCTAGTTTAGACAATATACTATGAGAGTTCTCTATCAGACATTACAGTGTATATAATTCTAAATATACCCCTTTTTAGTCTATATATACCCACACTGTCACCGAAGAGCGTTTATACACTGGCAGTAAAGGGTCTAGTTTAAACAATATACTGTATACGATGGGTAACACTCCTATGTGAACCATGGATTACATTTTGAAACAGTATTTCTAGGTCCCGTAATTCTACAAATATTATGAAAAATGTATTTGTTTTAAAGGCTTTTTATACTAATGTTACCTTCGAACATTAATAAGCTTAATATAAGAACAACCGGGTAGTAATGTGTAAAAACTCTTTGATAAGACTTAGATAAGTAACGGCCGACTACAAGAAGTAGTCATATAAATGAATGGGATTATAACAGCCCGCAATCCTGGCTAATCCTGCGACACCTATGACAAGAGGAATAGTTGATAGATTTATTAATTCTCGTAATCATTTTTAAAACTGCAATTTGATAAAATCATATACATGAGCTCAAAATGTTTAATTGATTGTTACATTACTTGATAAGTTGCGTGCTTTTAGTTAAATATCATTGTAAAATAGTAATTAAATATTTGTTTAAATTATTTTATGCAAATTTAATTAACTTAGTTCTGTGATATCCAATTTTTGTACCTGTTAGAAAATTCTTCAAATATAGTGAATAACAAAGACTTCTTCAACCATTTTCAACTCTTTCAAAATGTATTTCATATTATACTATTTAATTTATACTCACCATATTATTATGTAGAATACATATTAATTTGCTTTATAATATCGGCATATGTGTTATGCAAATGTTCAGGATATGTTTTATTTCTTCCCATAGTTAATCATCGTGAACACCAATAAACATAAGCTATCTGTTTATTAAGACTGTTTACATTGTTGAATTGTCTCTTTGTAGTTTTGTTAATAATGTTGTTATAATTAGTTTGTTGAATGCGATTTTTTAATAAATTTTTATTCTGTATTGTATATATTTAATAATTTTACATACAAAAATTGTTAAATTATTTCATTAAACTATCCTATTCTGTATTCGTGCAATTCGTTTCGACAAACGATTTTCTATAATAATTTCATTTATTTTATAGTGCTGTCATATAGATTTTGGTTTCGGGTGTCTAAGATGTTATAAGTATGTACAAATTAAATCTCAAATAGTTTAGTACAGCTAAAATAAAAAGAATTTACTGAAATATTTAATTATTTAACAAATACATATGTTATGACAAATCAAAATAGAATCCATATGTATTTAGTATGTATTTAGGTGGAGGGGGTAATAGTAGGAGATATATCGCCTCACATTACATAGGATATGGCCAATTTAGCTTCTTGCGTACGATCCGTAACGTTGAAAGTAAGCATAAAATAATGCTTGTGTGTTGAAAGCTGTGATGCTCAGCTCTGTATTATGTTGGCAACAGTGGACAGTGAATTGTGGGGGAGGGGGGTTATAATAGGAGATATAGGGCCACACATTACATAGGAAATGGCCAACTTAGCTTCTTGCATTCGATTCTTAACGTTGAAGGTGAGCATGAAATAATACTTGGACGTTGAAAGTTGAGGTGCTCATCTCTGTATTACGTTGGCAACAGTGGACAGTGGGGGGAGGGGGTAATAGTAGGAGATATATGGCCGCACATTACCTAGGATATGGCCAATATCTTCTTGCATAAGATCCTTAACGTTGAAGGTGAGCATAAAATAATACTTAGATGTTGACAGTGGAGGAATTTTGTAGCTAACCGTATAGAATATTTTGCAGTACAAATAAACGTCACACAATACAAATTTATTAAAATATAAGCACAAAATGCACAAATATATTACATTACAAGTACAAAATGCACGTATATTATGGTGATCGATTTCGGTGAACCACGCTCACCTTCCTCAGACCAGAGGGATTCACAAAAGAATCTTTTGTGAATCCCTCTGGTCTGAGGAAGGTGAGCGTAGTTCACCGAAATCGATCACCATAATATACTGTACGTGCATTTTGTACTTGTAATGTAATATATTTTGTGCATTTTGTGCTTATATTTTAATAAATTTGTATTTTGTGACGTTTATTTGTCCTGTATTTGTACCAACACATGTTATACTAACTAAAGAATATTTTTTTTGGATTTAGTTTTAAATATATTATTTATTTGACTTGGTAACTAGTCTCCAATTAATTTAAAGATCCATACATAATTCGCTAATCCATTGTTTTCGTTTGTTTAGGTTTTACATAATTGTGGTTATTTCTACTCGTATTTATCATTCATTTCTGAAGAAAATTATTGTTTCACAAAATATTTTGTATGCTAAGCCATTTATAATTAAACAACACAATGCTCGTTTTTTATACTGATTTATATAATCAGTACTTACCACCATTATTTCCTATAACCAATCGGTCCCACGTGTTATTCTTGCTGCTACAATCAAGAGATCACAGCTAGTTAATGTGTTTCTAAACAAATCTGCCGAGTTATTGTGTGTTTTTTAAGACAAACTTTTGTTTGTTAAAATCGTAAAGTTTGAATAAATATACTACATCAAAACCATTTATTTGGTAAAACTGTCGATTTTCCCATTATTGATAGTGAAAAACACATTGACAAGGGTGATATTTTTTCCTTTATTTCTGGAAAGGTTATTCGGTTAAAATAATATTAAAAACTGTTATTATTTAATTTGACCTAGCTCTACACATTTACGGAAAAGTGCATTTTGTTCAATTATATGTCCATGTAAGATCGTTTACATCAGTATAAATACAAATATATAGATGCTAATTTGATTGATAAATAAACACCATCTTTATTTATGGTGTTTCCACGTTAAAATAATTAAAAAATTTTGCCATATTTGGTAACTAGATTTTAGAATTTTATATACAACTCAACTCCAGCGGTGCCTGGTTTTGACTTTCATCAGAGTACTGGTATAAATTGTAACAAAACTATAGTCTTCATTGATAGAAAAGCCGTTAGGTTAATTACGTCCTCTGCTTGTATATAATTTTAGTTTATAGTTTAAGAGTAGTGTAGTATTATGACCTGAGTTGTACTGAAAAGCAGTTTATACTGAGTAACGCTCCAATAAAAGGCATTTTTATTTATTTATTATTTAAAAGATATAAAAAGTCACATAAAGTCAAGGTAAAATAGCACGAAATATTTGTACCAGTTATTAGTTGCTAAGTGTCCTGAGCATGCGGAAAGACCTGCTGTTTATTTTGGAATGTAAACCACGTGTTGCAGGCTTACGTCTTTAGTTGCCAAGTAGTGTCCTGAGCATGCGGAAAGACCTGCTGTTTATTTTGGAATGTAAACCACGTGTTGCAGGCTTACGTCTTTAGTTGCCAAGTGTCCTGAGCATGCGGAAAGACCTGCTGTTTATTTTGGAATGTAAACCACGTGTTGCAGGCTTACGTCTTTAATATTTGTACCAGTTATTAGTTGCCAAGTGTCCTGAGCATGCGGAAAGACCTGCTGTTTATTTTGGAATGTAAACCACGTGTTGCAGGCTTACATCTTTAATATTTGTACCAGTTATTAGTTGCCAAGTGTCCTGAGCATGCGGAAAGACCTGCTGTTTATTTTGGAATGTAAACCACGTGTTGCAGGCTTACGTCTTTAGTTGCCAAGTGTCCTGAGCATGCGGAAAGACCTGCTGTTTATTTTGGAATGTAAACCACGTGTTGCAGGCTTACGTCTTTAATATTTGTACCAGTTATTAGTTGCCAAGTGTCCTGAGCATGCGGAAAGACCTGCTGTTTATTTTGGAATGTAAACCACGTGTTGCAGGCTTACGTCTTTAATATTTGTACCAGTTATTAGTTGCCAAGTGTCCTGAGCATGCGGAAAGACCTGCTGTTTATTTTGGAATGTAAACCACGTGTTGCAGGCTTACGTCTTTAGTTGCCAAGTGTCCTGAGCATGCGGAAAGACCTGCTGTTTATTTTGGAATGTAAACCACGTGTTGCAGGCTTACGTCTTTAGTTGCCAAGTGTCCTGAGCATGCGGAAAGACCTGCTGTTTATTTTGGAATGTAAACCACGTGTTGCAGGCTTACGTCTTTAGTTGCCAAGTGTCCTGAGCATGCGGAAAGACCTGCTGTTTATTTTGGAATGTAAACCACGTGTTGCAGGCTTACGTCTTTAGTTGCCAAGTGTCCTGAGCATGCGGAAAGACCTGCTGTTTATTTTGGAATGTAAACCACGTGTTGCAGGCTTACGTCTTTAGTTGCCAAGTGTCCTGAGCATGCGGAAAGACCTGCTGTTTATTTTGGAATGTAAACCACGTGTTGCAGGCTTACGTCTTTAATATTTGTACCAGTTATTAGTTGCCAAGTGTCCTGAGTATGCGGAAAGACCTGCTGTTTATTTTGGAATGTAAACCACGTGTTGCAGGCTTACGTCTTTAGTTGCCAAGTGTCCTGAGCATGCCGAAAGACCTGCTGTTTATTTTGGAATGTAAACCACGTGTTGCAGGCTTACGTCTTTAGTTGCCAAGTGTCCTGAGCATGCGGAAAGACCTGCTGTTTATTTTGGAATGTAAACCACGTGTTGCAGGCTTACGTCTTTAGTTGCCAAGTGTCCTGAGCATGCGGAAAGACCTGCTGTTTATTTTGGAATGTAAACCACGTGTTGCAGGCTTACGTCTTTAATATTTGTACCAGTTATTAGTTGCCAAGTGTCCTGAGCATGCGGAAAGACCTGCTGTTTATTTTGGAATGTAAACCACGTGTTGCAGGCTTACGTCTTTAGTTGCCAAGTGTCCTGAGCATGCCGAAAGACCTGCTGTTTATTTTGGAATGTAAACCACGTGTTGCAGGCTTACGTCTTTAGTTGCCAAGTGTCCTGAGCATGCGGAAAGACCTGCTGTTTATTTTGGAATGTAAACCACGTGTTGCAGGCTTACGTCTTTAGTTGCCAAGTGTCCTGAGCATGCGGAAAGACCTGCTGTTTATTTTGGAATGTAAACCACGTGTTGCAGGCTTACGTCTTTAATATTTGTACCAGTTATTAGTTGCCAAGTGTCCTGAGCATGCGGAAAGACCTGCTGTTTATTTTGGAATGTAAACCACGTGTTGCAGGCTTACGTCTTTAGTTGCCAAGTGTCCTGAGCATGCGGAAAGACCTGCTGTTTATTTTGGAATGTAAACCACGTGTTGCAGGCTTACGTCTTTAGTTGCCAAGTGTCCTGAGCATGCGGAAAGACCTGCTGTTTATTTTGGAATGTAAACCACGTGTTGCAGGCTTACGTCTTTAATCGACTTTTTTAATGTATACACCTTAAATCAGCTGATAAAATGAATAGTACACAATGTTGTATATAAAATACAAAATTAATAAATTCGTTATCAGTATGGGCAGACAATAATTATAAATAATTTTGACCTTTGTGTTGATTTCACTGCAGGTTAAACTCCCTGTGGTACGTGCTAAAAATGTCGACTGCGCTGACTGTAACGAGACTACTAAACTATAATGATTTGTTTTGTAAATGGATTTGAAACATAATATCGTTCATTAATTATTATTGTCATTATATCACTTAAATTAAACAATACTGCTAATTAGAGCAATCTGCATTTTACATTCATTATGGCATCGTTGATTAGCAGAGTTATAAAATAATAAAAATGATTGCTTTTTTATTGACGTTGTTGTTAATTAATTAAGGTTAATTTTAAAATATAACAGTACGTATATGGTGGTATGTTTTTATTTATTTATTATTATTATTTTATTTTTATCAGTTTGTTCACTGTATATACATTGCAAAGTCCAATATTTAAAACCCTGCTTACAATAACTGTTTATACTTGAACCCTTTTTAAATAAGACTAAATACTTGATTACATCGTAAATCAATATATACTTGTAAACTTACAGGGATATAATGAAGGTCCTGTTAATACTAATCATTAAAGGATATAAGTAAAGGTTTTTGATACTAATGATTATTATGTTACAGAAAAGAATCAATGATGTTTCGAGTTAGTTGAACACTTAGGTCCTCCAACCAATATTAAGTTAAGTTTTATCGTTGAATACTTACTTAATAAGGGAAACAAACACAATGTGAAATATTTATCCTGTATCAATCTTTATTCGGGCAGTGCACCAATCCGAGGCTCTAGTCTCGCGTACATATGGAAGCACTAGCCCTCGCAGTGTTCTTCCCCGCCCCTCTCCTATCTAGCATTATTGTATAGATCACCCAGTATTTTAAATGGACTGTATTTTACCGTAAGACTGGTCTTTTTATATTATCTATATGCATTAGTATTAGCTATGCGAAACTTCACGTCTTTAATTACTTCATGTAATGATGGCAAACTTCTAATTAATTTTAAGTAACTCCACCATCATTAACAAACATTACAAAGGAAAGTTTCCTTACTTTAAAAAAAAAAAAAAAATAGGAGATACACAGCATCAACTGCTTAGACTTCTTACAACTTTCATCAAATAAATCCTTAGTTTCTCGTTATTTTACTTAAAGGATCGCGTGTGCGTTGGCCATAGTGTCCCTTTCGACTAGTTACTGTACAGCATCATTTCAAAAACAATAATGTCTTCAAATTTAAGTGTTCTAATCCACGAGGCACTCACCATAATAATGATGGATGACTCTACGACATTTTTACATACTAGCATGATGTAAAAATTCTTTTAGTTTTTATTCTTATGGTTTAAATTATATATTTATTGACACACTATCATTTGCCTGACAGATCTTGGAAATGGAACAGTTTAAATTCATCATATACTATTTTTTAATATGTAACTTCGTATACATAAAAGACAATATCAGGTTCGCTCATGAAGTGTGAATAAGTATATTGGTAGGAATGTGGGTATTAAAAGTTTTAGTAAATTTTAAGAGATGGATCGTGAAATAACAGCTGTAGAGGGAGAATGGACGATGAAGAGGAAGATGGCAGTGATTAGGTAAAAAAGTAAGCAAAACAAAACATGCAACAGATAATGTTCCATACTAAATTAATATTAATCAAAAATCTAATAAAATATTAAGATGACAAATTTAATAAAAATTTAGGACCATAAAGGAACTGTCAATAGTGTCGTTTCTATTTTTGACCCAGTGAGGTTCGTTGTGTCTCATGAAGAGACGTATTCGTGCCACAATCAGGACACTCCTCACGCACGACTCGTAGCGTTGTTCTTGCCTCCGTCATCTTCTGCGACAGTTCCGATTCTCTCCAAAACTCCATATTTTTGCCAACGCAATAAAAAACGAAAAACAGTGATGATCACAGTGCATTTTGTAAACAAGAGCCACTAAGATGTCACCTTTAAATAGTTGTATTGAACATAGAACTAATTTACAATTATTTAGTTCACACTTTATACATTTTATTGTATTATACTTTTTTTTTAAATTTAAATTAATGTATTTATATAAAAAAATTTATATGTTTTTGACTTAAAAAATTCATAAATAAGATGCCAATGTTTTTGAAATAAGATAGTATTTAAAAAAACTTCTATTTCTAAAAAATTCTAATATTTTTTAAGATTAAATTATATGCAATTCTAATACTATTATTTAATATTTCTTAAGCCTCGCACAGTATTGCGTTTCCTTACTTATTAGCTAGGGGGAGTAATGGCAAGGCGGAGAGGGGGTGTTAAAGACTCCATTAACAGACGATATGTTCTCGACAGTTCTCCCCCTCCCAACGGGGTTGAGTTCAGGACTCTCCTAAATGGCAGATTTTCCAAAGCATATTACTATTATATTTATATTTTCAGAATTTTATAGGTTAGAAAAAAATTTGTAATTCTAATGAGCTTATATTATAGTTCTAATAATAAAGACGCAATGTGCTAAAGTAGCCATTAATTGCACTTTACATTAACTCGTCGTTTTTATGGTTGCTGAGTTATAATCCTTTCTAATGCAATTGACAAAGTATTGCAAAACACTAGCTATAGTTTCCCAGATAGCTTCAACACAATGGCATACATACGTATATGTAATGTAGAAGAGATACATAGAACACGGTCAGTAATATTGGATACATTTTTTACATGCACAATATCAGCATAAAAAAAATCAACTGGTTGCCAGATAAAGTCATATAAATAAATGTATGTAGATACATGTATATATTTTGTAGTTATATAGTGCGGCGTTGCAATGAACAATAGAGAATCATACATTTTATTCATATGTATTGTACGAGGTAAATCATTTTCAATATCAGTATTAATTTAAGTGTGTGTTTCATGTATTTTATCTGATTATTATTGTGAAATTGGTGTACTTACATGTAATTTGCTTTTTATGTTCCAGGTTGGTGTGTTGTAATTCAAGATTCCATTTTATTCATAGGTAAGTTTTGATTTGTTTTGTCTGAACTACTTCCTGTGTTAGTAATTTTATATGATAATGTTGTAATCTTCTCTGTAATTCTCATAGTTTTCTTTCTGTATTATTTAACGTTATATATTTTTCGTAGAAGAATACAGTTAGCATAAATTGAATTCTTAAAATTGAATAAATTTCGTTAATTTTTTAGCGAGTTTACTAAAACATTTTGAATATTCTTTAAGTTTTGAAATAACTTGTAATTTTTGTGTTAAATTTTTGTTTTATAAAAAATAAAGATCATTATTTCATTAAAATTATTTGTTTACTTTATTTATTCATTTTTTATTTTTATAAATACGATTTTTGTAAATTTCTCATTCGTCAACAAATATACAAAATATTATTGCGAACAAAATTATTTTTATGTAACCCGCCCCCCTTGTTAAAAAACATCTATTGTTACCAGTAAATCTTAGCTTGTTTTAAACTGATCATTGTTTCCTCCCCACAGTTGGTGAGTTGCAAATTTCTTGACACGAGTCTGTACTTAATGGCAATTGTATTATGTTATTAAAAGGCTGGTATATTTAAAGAAATTATTTTGAATTTTCTTCAGACAAGGTTGTTAGCAATGCAGCTGCCCTCTTGGAATAGCTTATTGGATCCAGGATTGTGTTCTTATCGTGCATTTAAGAGTTCGTACGAGATTAGTAACAAAATGAACTAAACCAAAACTATTTCAATAATATAAACTTATCTAAATTAATTTTAATAATATAGGTTATACATTCATTTTAAAGGGCCTATTAACTTAAGAAAAATTAATTATTGATTTAGAAAATCAACATAATTATCCATTTTGATTAGTTCAACAGAAATAGTTTCAATGTTGTAGCTTGCATCTTGGAACTGTAACATACATTTTTGTAAACGAGTAAAATTAAATTATGAGTAATAAATAGTAAGAGCAACTAAAAATAAAAATATGCTCATTATTTGTTATTTTGATGTTCATACCTTAATTTCTACATATTTTCTTTTGGTATAATGACCACATCTTTCTTAAAGCTTTTTTTATTGGAGAGTTTTATAATTCGGTTGTATGAAAGAATTTAAACACTCAAATCGTTATTATTATATTAAAAATTAAATTCAGTAACCAATAAAAATTGTCTATTAATTACTGAAGTGTTTAATTCAATTCATAGTACCAAAATTGAATGAATCTAGTGTTAGTTTATTTATTCATTTATTCATCTCTAAGACGCCGATCGTAGAGATATGGGCGAATATAAGGAGTGAATGAGTGTGATGAGTGTAGATGAACGAGTGTAGTCATTGTTACTATCTGAGTTCGACTTACCTCATGAAGGACTATTTATTAATAGCCCAATTGCAAGGGCAACTATGGGACCTACAGCCTTACGTGGAATCCGAACCACGTAGTGTTGGTCTGATTTTCAGCTAAATGACAGGTCTGACACTCATTTTTCCTCCCTACACAACATCCGAACCCTGACTGCCATCCAAAATGGACACCCCAGACTTCTCTAGTAGTGTCCACGCTGATGGCAACCATTGAACGGACGCCGTGTCGGTTTTAAGAGAACCGAGCATGGAACCTATCGCCTACAATCTCCCGAACACTTTGTCCTCAAGTAGCTGAGTTACAGCACTGCGCCACCAGTGCCGACTCAGTTTATATATTGTTAAGTATCTTTTATAAATTTATATACATTTGTTTTATGTTCATCATAACAAAGCAATGTAAATGTAATATTATTGATATAACCAGCAAATAATAATAAGTAAAGACGTTCAGATTGAAAGTGTAGAAAAAGAAAATATCAAAATTAATTGAACAGTAAATTTACGAATTCGTTTATCCAACAGATTAGCTTATACGTTTTTTTTTTTTTTTTTTAATTTTAAAACAATGGCAGTGCTTCGTGACAGAGATGTCAGTGGTGTCAGTAGCTATAGCCTGGTTGTTAGAGAGTTGTCAGCACTGGAGAGTCGTGGATTGACAGCTCATTTTTTGAAATCACTACCTTTATTTGGTGAGACAACACACCGTTTCTGATTAAAATTCAAAAATTCTATGCATTTAAACAACATTAGTTTGTGTGGAATCATTTCTTTATTTTATACTCAATATGTAACTTTACGTGTATATGAGCATATCTTTTTTATACAGATTATATACTAATGTTTATATACTTAAAATTACTTGAACATTACAAGACCATTTACCTTCTTCTGTAACAGCTTCAAATCAAATTTAATGATTCTGGTGATTGGCTTTAATGAATAATAAAATTCCAATTAAAAGTGTGGAGAAGAGATAGTAAAGGAAAACATTAATTGAACTAGTAAACAAGAAATTAGAACATACGAGTTTACACTATATATAAACTTTTTGATTTAGTTTTATCTGGTAATTCCTTAAATTGTTTTTTTGTTGTATCCATTTTGAATATCGTTTAGGATGTAGATTCTGAGATGTCATATTCAATTTTGTATATTCAAAATAATGACGTAAATATACACATGTTTAACAACCCCTATTAATGACTTTTAGTACTCCCTAAAACTCTAAAAATGATAGTAAAATACCTATTGGAACTTACAAAGGAAATAAGATTTTCCAAAACATTACTAAAATTTTGGTTATTGTATATATGTTAAACCTATATGTGAGCAAATGTATTAAGGTGGCCACTAAAGGCAATGTGTGTTAAGGTTATGTAACCTACTTAGGTATGAACTGATAATCGTAATTATCAGTGTCACAGGCCTCCTACTGTGACGTCACGGTCTCATGATTGGTCCTTACAAGGCCAAGTGGATCCAGTTCGTGTAACACAATGTGGTATCGACAGCTCGACCTGACAGAATAGCGGACTATTGGACAAAGGTTCTTTCTCATTTTGGTAACAAAAATTAACCATACTCGTACAGTTAGTTTTCCGAACTTGGAATGTATTCGATTACCAAATTGTAATTCTGATCTATCTAGTAGGATATAAAGTTTTTTCATTGATTTAATACACAAATAGATTTCCCATCCAAAGTTAAATTTTAAGTATCAAACGTTTTTGCGGTCCATTCTGTAGCTTTAGTGTAGTCCCTTGTAAATGTTATGTAGTTTAAACCAGCTGTGGTTGCGGGCCTCACTAACTAACAAAATTACAGGCACATATATTCATATTACATGGAATATCTATTTTAGTTGTATGTAATGAAGGGTTTTATTAGATCCGTCATGCAGATATTGCCATAAGTGACAATGGATCGTTAGATAGTGTAGTTTAGTTTTTAATATCCTCGCATCATAGAAATGATAATTAATGCGCAACACTCTCTGTTGGTTTGTAAGATACATTTTATTAACGTCGGATTACGTTAGTTAAAGTTTAGTTAGGTAAGGTGTGTGTAAGATTAGGTCAAATACGGTTAAGTTAGGAAACGTTCATAATTGCCAATTTTTTTGGCACATTTCCAAATGTTATACCCTTCTTACATTTGTTTCTGTACAATGTCTTAAAATCCCACTTGAAGAAAACTTTGGTAGTATCGTATATTGGCATGAAGTTTTAGAATCTTATTCGCCAAGTTCATCTCAATAATACATTCAACAGGCCATTAACTGTCAAGTCCAATCAATCTAACCCAGTCCAACAAATCCAGTAAATCAGCATCCCTAATAGATCTGCTGTTGATAGTCTGGAAAACGTTAAAGTTTTTATATCAGCATTTACATCAAATTATATAAAATAGAATACGTATGTCCTAGTAAGAAATATCTACGAATATAATTTTAAAAAGTGAACTTATTCGTAGCGTAAAATTGAAGCAGAACGACGTACTCATAATTATTGCATCTGCAATTGAGTTTTATAGATGAATGAATGCTTTCGAAGTATTTAGGTAAATATTAGATATTTTAGTTTGTAATCATAGTATTGAGAGAGAAACGGGAGTTCAGCAGGCATAGGTAGTAAATAAGAAATAATAAGGTATGTCCTCATGTCTTGGAGTTTTACATTCCATAACCGTGGAAAAATTATTCCTAATCCTAATCATCCATTTTTCCAATTGTGTTTTTTTTCTTTCTTTAATACTTAGTTCAAATGGTAAAAATATCCTTATGTGAATAATTTTTAACATTTTTATAAAGGGAAGCGTGACATTAACAGTTCTGAGCTAAATTATTGGGCGAATGAGTTGCTAAATGTCAGTATGCCAAGAATAAACCTTGCCAAGAAATCTTAAAGAAAACTCCACCCAGAAATATGCGTATGGAGTCAAATCAACATAAATTTAAAAAAAAGCTAAAAAATTATCTATTAAACAGAGCCTGTCACTCTCTTGACGAGTTCTTCCTAAATCCACCATAAATGTTAATTGGAATATTATGTTTTATTTATTCATTATTATTAATTTTATTTCTTAGTATAAGTGACGAATGTAATACAATTGTATATATTGTCAATTTGCATAATAAAGAATTTGAATTTGAACTTATTCCACACCAACAACAAAGATGAACCACTTTTGATCATCTGTCTGTTACATAAATGGGAGCTGGCCTCGTCTGTCTTAGATAGGTTAGGATTTAGTTTCTATGTTGTAAACTGCTCTTGTAGAACTTACGTAGGACTTGTAAAACTTACGTAGGACTAACAAATGTTTCTTCTTAGTATTATTTCAGCTCTTAAAGGTCCGTATGGAATAAGCTCAAACAATATCTGTGCGTAAATAAACGTTCTGTAATTTGTGGCAGTATACCCATTGAAAAATATGTGAGGGAGAATTTCCCCTGGGGAAGACCGTCCTTGAGTGTTGTAAATGTGCTTCCCTTTGTTCACATACTTAATCTGAATGTACTCCCCTTCTTAAAAAAATTTGGAAACTGGACTGTCACAAACTGATCTACCACCCACGACAAATACCGTATTAAATAAAAAACATCTTTTTCATTGCGAAGTTAAGTAAACTGCTAAATAATAAGTTTGTTATCTTTTATATACCGTATATTCTTACATACATTATATTATACATATCTATGTGAGGTAGCTGAACCACCTAACCTATTCAGTATCTTCTTTCTCTCACGATTCTCCATTAAATTCTGCGATTCTCTTCTTTCCTTCTCGTATTCCCTCAAGCTTCCTCACTCACACTGTACACTTTATACACTCAACACATTATTTGAGATGTTCACATTAAATGTTTTTGTATACTGTATTTCTTTTCTTCAACGCAATTTATGACTTTTTCTATAGTACTGTTATGAATGCAATTTTAAAAATTTTAAGGTTGCCAACTTGACAAACAAATGTGACAGGCAATTTTGTAATCACTGATTACATATAGACCAACTAATTTGATGAAGACTGTTTAAATTGATGGTTGGAAACATTGTTAATAGACATAACAGAGTCTACATTTCACGATCAAGTTTTTCTAAGGTGGTTAACAACTTAAATTATGTCAATAAGCCGTTATGTAATTTTATACCTGTCCTGGCTCAGGTTTTACACAGATGACAGTAACTGTTATATGACAAATATTAGCACTCAATGAATCTGCTTATAGATTATTTAGATAGGTATATATAGGCCTTTTATACCTTTTTGATTAGTTGTACAAAATTAAGAGCTAGAACGTACATTGTTACTAGCGATACATTTAAACATTTAAATTAGTTTGACTGAGACATTTGTTAGACTGAGTCATTGATCATTGTGTCTTAAACAATGACTGAGTAATAGTAAATTAATAATTTACTTTCGTATAATTTAAAGGTAAGTTATTAGTTATATATTGGCTATTCCGATCGGTAATAGAGATAATATTTTATCATTTAGAATACATTTACTTTAAGTAGTTTTTAAAATTTTTAAATCTATAAAATACTATACCGATTCGATTAAAACGAACCTTGGTATCATTTTGTAGTCAATTAACCTAACATCTTTATTGAAAATACTATATGTATTACAATATCCTGATTAGTAATTTCACTTCTTACAAGTCAAGAGAGATGTTAGTAGTTACTAAGGTTGGCACTGTTGGCGCAGTGCTGTAACCCAGCTACTTGGGAACTAAGTGTTGGAAGATCGTTGGCATTATGATCTGTTCGCGATCCTCTTATTACCGACCTGGCATCCGCTAAATGGTTTCCATAGGCGTGGACATTACAAGGGATTACTCAGTTGAGTTGTAGTCAGGTCTGTAAGTTGTGTAGAACTAAGTATCAGGCTTGTCAATTAGCTGAAAATCAGACCAATTCTACGTATACTATTAGGCTATAAATATAAATAGGCTTATAAATAGTTCTTTCTAAGGAACAGTCGACCTTAGCTAGTAACTATAACTACACCAGTTCTCTACGATCTGAGTATTAGTAAGATTAATGAATAATACTTGCAGAGACGTGTTAGTAAAATAATTTAGAGTTACAGACGAATACTATATAAATTCTAAAATGTTTTGCTGACAGATCTGTATTTTATACCTGTTTGAAGTTGAAGTCTGTCTGCTCTCAGATCTTCAGTATTGAACGACATGACAATAATGACGGAGATGTAAAGGAAAAATCGGCGACGTCAAAGGATATGACGACAGCAAAGGGAACAAAGGTGCGAGTTTTGCGTTAAGGGCTTTCTGATTGAGACAAGAATAACTTTCCAAACGAAAGGGGGGCTAATAAAATGTTTTCAATAATGATTATTCCCAAATATTTAATTTTTTTTAAATACATACAATTAGTAGTTTACACTAATAAGAACGTATAAATATGAACCGTACACAACAGAAAATATATAACACTAATATTAGTGCTATATAAATTAGATATTTGAACATTAAATTCATCTCGACTTTCTGCGTTCAAATGTTAGTTAAAAATAGCACCTAAGGAAAAATAAGTTTACAATAAAGATGGTTTGAATATGAATCTTCTCGTATTAATTTTGCTTAATAATAAATAACAACGTTAATGTAGAGGCGAATGGGATCGTTTCCGTTAATTCACTACCACTACTTTTTTGTTCCCGTTAATTCACTACCACTTTATAACTGTTCTATTGCTCTAAAAACTTTTCCCAATCAATTTTACGTCCCTTTTGTCCGCTAGGAATCCGTTATCGCTGACCTTATCTTATTGTTTTCCAAGAACTTACACAAAGGGAGCGCATTCGGTGCTAAGTCAATCATTGGATTAACCAATTTGTGATCGACTTTAGTAGCTACCTAATCTAACGCAACTTAACCTGACCTAATCTAAACTAACCGTAATTGCAATAAAAAAAGTAGTGTAAGTGAATTAACGGAAAAGGTCCGGCAAATGTAATACTTTTGTAATTGACTTTACATAATATTACATTAAAGTAAGTTTCCCCAAACTAGATATGTTTACGTACAGTACTACTTCTAGTCCGTTTTAATGTTAGGATTAGTTATCTTGAACCATCTGTAACTATAATAGATTTTAGTGTATTTTTGTTCCAGAAGTTACACACAGCTTTTATTACAGAAATCGACTAGACTTTTATTTAGAAATTATCTAGTTTTTATTCAAAAAAATAATTAGCTTTGGTTACATAATATTTTGTAATGAACGAAAACAATGCCGAACGTAGAATAAAGCTGCTATCTCATATATATTAGAATAGTACAACACTAAATACAAAACAGTAAATGTGTGTAACTGTAGACACCGGAATTCGTGCCATAGTTTCAGATACAAACAGGATCATCCGCAGGATTAGCCAGGATTGCAGGAGGTCCTAAGCCTTTCCATTTATATGATTAGTTTTTGTCGTCGGAAGTTATATATCCACGTCTCTGGCGGCTTTCTTGCCATCTGTATCATTTATGTTTTTGTTGTTGTTTCAATATGAGTTATATAATTAATCTATATGATATAAAGTATTTTCATAATGAACATCGATATTATTTTTTAAAAGTACACACTATCCAGTTTATCGAGATCAACTAAAGCAAACGTTGTTTGCAATGAAAATATAATTACTTTCATATTCACTAGTTTATAATTTAAGAAATAGAAGTAAGATTGGTATACTAATAAGCAATAAATTATAATGTTGGTAAATTCAATACAAAAATGTAAAAAATTAATCATTATTTAAATTATACTTATATACGAATAAAATACGACGTACTTGTTCTATATGATTTTAATCAGTTATTTATTACACTACCAATTTTCAAATTTTAACACAAACAATTTAGAGGAGCTCTTGAAGTAATTTCATCTTGCAGGTTGGCAGCAGTGAGTTGTGGGGAGGGGTCACGTGATCATATATCAATGAAATGTGGCCAATACACTGTCCCACAGAAACGAAGTCTCTAAAGTAAAAGCTGAACATAAAATATCCCTAACGTTTGAATGTTGTAATACAATAAATTTTACCTTTACTTTGTTAGTCAGACTTACATTAATATAATTAAACTAATCATTTTCGTTTTAATGACTAAATATAATATATATACGCTGCGTGTTTGTTTTATCTTTAAAATATTTATTGTTAGTAATCGACTTAAACGAGTGGAACTGCATGTTTCGTTTAGCAAAATAATAATTAAGATAGGGTTAAATAAGATTGGTATATTCTGTCTGTCACATTTTTAAAAAGATGTGCTTCAAACCACTTGGAAAATGAATTATTGTTAACTAATACTTTATTTTAAAACGCGAGTAAACAATAATTGGCTTTAACATGTTATTTTTTCCTTTGGATTAGTATTAAAGATGTGCTTCAAACCACTTGGAAAATGAATTATTGTTAGCTAATACTTCATTGTAAAACGCGAGTAAACAATAATTGGCTTTAACATATTATTGTTTCCCTTTGAATTAGTATTAAAGATGTGCTTCAAAGAACTTGGAAAATAAATTATTGTTAACTAATACTTTATTGTAAAACGCGAGTAAACAATAATTGACTTTAACATGTTATTTTTTCCCTTTGGATTAGTATTATAATACTATAACAAAATGAAAATTTGAACAGTTAGTAATTAATTGTTCTACTTTACTAATAATAATTCATTTTCACGGTGAATAAAATTTTTTTGTTACAACGTTTAGGCTACTATCGTATACTTCAGAAAGAAATATACAGAGGTTCGTTTAAAAATTTAAATTACATAAACAACAAAAGTATTAATAATCAATTTATTTGCGGCTAATGAAACCACTCTATTAATAATAAAATGATTAGTTGATACTAGATTTAGTGAGTACCAGTAACAGAAAACCCAAAATAAATGTTCTCTTATTGCCACAATTACAGGCCGAACCCATACATTTATCATACCGTTGAAATTAATTATGTATAAACTAAATAAACAATATAAGCCACAGTTATACAGCTTTAATTGTAATCATGGCAATTTTAATACTTTTTATGGTAAATGAGTCATATAATCCCATTTAAAAATCATCGAAGGAAAATCTTAACATGTTATAGTTTATACCATACATATTTTAATAGTAAATATATTCTTCATAACTTCTTGCATCAAACTTTTTCATATCCCAAATAATTTTCTAACTGGTTATTTGCATCGGTGAAAAACCAAAGAATGTAACGAGTTTAATATGCCTCATTACAACGTAATTAACGATAATTGATGGCCAAAACAAAACGGTCATTACAGCCTGAGGGGGTGTGTTAATGACCGTACATTCATAATGGCAATTCGATCGATTATATATCTCGTGTCTATGATTAAGGACGGCTGTAAATGATTAAAAAAGCAAAATAAAAAACAAGTTAACGAAACTATAATCAGTCATCTAACAAACTAGAAGTTTGAAAGTGGTTTTCATTACAAGTTTTCTCGTTCAGATTTAGAAGATTATCATTGAGAGTGAGAGAAAAAGAAATTATAATTGTACATAATATTTATAGCTTTAAGGTTTATTTAGAATTCTTATAATTATATCTTATAATAAATCTATATTTTGGATAGAACAAAAGCAGATGTAGTTTTTGTTACAAAAATATATTTTTGTTATTTAATAATTGTTTATATTCATTAGTATGTGCTCAATGATAAAACGTAGATTAAAACACTGAATTTAATTTAGTAAACTAAAGTGTGTTGACATTTTCCATACAAACACCATCCAGCAAACTATACTAATCACATCTAAGCTAGATTTTGAACAGACTGTAAACAATAGATGAGGAGAAGTATGGTGGTGTATATTCACTATCTCACTTTCACTATATCTCCTACATGCCTAGCACCACTGCCCGGTTTGTACAGTTATTTGCATTAATAAAAACAATATAGTGATATGAAATCAATAGATGACCCCTTTAGTAATTTTATGAGTCCATTTAATTTTTACATGCCTGATATTTTCCCCACCTTCCGTAGCCCTCAAGCTTTAAAAAGAAATTTCTTACAGAATTAAGTATATCATCAAAGAAACCAGCACAATGTCGAAAAATACGTATAGAATACACTGACATTATTCCATATTCAGCTGTGTGAAGGGGCACTAATTCACAGCTCAGCTGGTCTGTCATTAATATTCATCAGCTGATATGAATATATCCCTCAGATGACCTTCAGCTCACCTTCATTCTATGTTTTAATCTAATCATAGGTACACATGCTCTCTACATATTTAAGATTAAATGTATTTTGTATACGTCAAACCTATGAAGTATTTGAATATCGTTTAGGAAAAAGAGAATATAGTTATTAATTGAACTGAATTTATTTGTGTTTATCAATACAAATCACCTAAAGTTAATGTTTCAAGAAGGAGTAAAAATGTCAAAGTTGAATGTTGAAATTATTTTACAGTTTGATGGCTTATCTAAATCTACCTTGATTGCAAGTCCTTTTGCTCTTTTGATTGAGTAAATCCTCCCTGAAATCCTATTCAAAATAATATTTTATATCAGACTACCCAAATTACACCAACAAGTAATTTTCCTGAAGTAGTAACGTAATATTTAAGGTTAGTCCCTATTAAAAACTAAAAAATTAACGATAATTGTTTTATTACGAAGTTATCATTAAATAGGATTGGGCACAAAGAGAGAGGGGCCAACTCATTAAATAGGATTGGGCACAAAGAGAGAGGGGCCAACTCATTAAATAGGATTGGGCACTAAGAGAGAGGGGCCAACTCATTAAATAGGACTGGGCACAAAGAGAGAGAGGCCAACTCTTAAAATAGGACTGGGCACAAAGAGAGAGGGACCAACTCATTAAATAGGATTGGGCACAAAGAGAGAGGGGCCAACTCATTAAATAGGATTGGGCACAAAGAGAGAGGGGCCAACTCATTAAATAGGATTGGTCACAAAGAGAGAGGGGCCAACTCATTAAATAAGATTGGGCACAAAGAGAGAGGGGCCAACTCATTAAATAGGATTGGACACAAAGAGAGAGAGGACAAATCATTAAATAAGATTGGGCACAAAGAGAGAGGGGCCAACTCATTAAATAGGACTGGGCACAAAGAGAGAGGGGCCAACTCATTAAATAGGACTGGGCACAAAGAGAGAGGGCCCAACTCATTAAATAGGACTGGGCACAAAGAGAGAGGGGCCAACTCATTAAATAGGATTGGGCACAAAGAGAGAGGAGCCAACTCATTAAATAGTATTGGACACAAAGAGAGAGGGGACAAATCATTAAATAGGATTGGACACAAAGAGAGAGAGGCCAACTCATTAAATAGGATTGGACACAAAGAGAGAGGAGCCAACTCATTAAATAGTATTGGACACAAAGAGAGAGGAGCCAACTCATTAAATAGTATTGGACACAAAGAGAGAGGAGCCAACTCATTAAATAGGATTGGACACAAAGAGAGAGGAGCCAACTCATTAAATAGTATTGGACACAAAGAGAGAGGGGACAAATCATTAAATAGGATTGGACACAAAGAGAGAGGGGACAAATCATTAAAACACCGTTTATTGTATGTCTGTTTCAATGTGTGACTAACAAAAGCAGATAGGTTTCTTCATATCCAAAAATATATATTTTTTTCAGAGACATTAAGAATAAAATGGCAGAATAAAGCCTTTCTCGTTTAACAAGTTTTACAAATAAGATTAAAAAATAAGTATTCACTTCTTATAAGTTAATTTCAGACAGTTTTGCAATCTTAAAGTAACATGAGTTGAGATAACTCAGACTATTGCATAAATAAAAAGTAAGGGAAAGATACGGAACACAAATTTATTACAATTAAATATTGTGTATCAAATACAAATATTTTTGTGATTGATTTCTGTACCACGTTTGATTTCCGCAGAACAGAAAAATGGACTATGATCTTGATAATATTTATATACTTTTGTATTCTTATTTTAAAAAAATTATCTTGTATGACGTTCACTTGTTTTGTATTTCTACAAAACATAATATGATGATTAATATCAATTCCCAATTTTTCTTTCTTTACAATCGGAGAAATTAATTTCTTACTCTGATTAATACAACTTTACTCCACTTGAATATGTTTTCCAACTGTGACTCACATATCTTTGCTGACATATTACATTTGGCGGTCCATACAATTAACGTTGTATTATCTGCCCTACGTATTTTACTCAACCCTGTGGCTGGCTTCACCTTTTCTCTCTATATTTAAGAAATCATTATGATTTATGTTCTCTACCTAAATAGTCAGGATTTGTGTGTTGTACATTTAATCGTAATTCATATTAAACAATTACATTAAACCGTTCTGTAAATACTGTAAATGCTTATCATTTGTCATATTATTTAAATTGATTAGTTTAGTTTTGAATATCAGACTAAGAATAGTTCATTTCAATAATAATAAAATTGAGAAATATATGAACCATAAAATTCCTTATTTCATTTATAGTTTTATCACCATTTTAAAGGTTTATGGCTTCAAAATAAAAAAATTAAATAACTGCAGGTGTAATAGAATGAATCAGACTGATACCATTTACAACTTTAACTATTGATACAATCAGGTTTTCCATTTACTAGAAATTGCAAAGGTACTTGTTAAACTGACAAACCCCGGATTAAACGAGCGCCAGCGTGGATCTGCAAAACTCATTTCCGCCGGTCAGATGGTATTGGCGATTCTCTTTCCTCTGAAACGCACCGGAAACAGGATTTGTTTACGTGTATTTTACGTGTGAGTGAACTTTCCTGGCCGCTAAACTCGAGCAAGTTCGTCCTAAATTGTTATTTAACCAATCAATTTAAGTGATCATAATGGGATCAATATACAGTGTGATCCAAAGGGCACGGAAAATTTCTATAACTGTAAACTGACATTAGGGTAAGCATTTATATTTGCAAATATTACGTATAGTATGCTCAATATAGTCTCCGAGATATTTTGAACGTTAAATTGTCACCGGATTTAGCGTTGGAAAGGGAGGACCATCTTAGTGCAAGTATTGGACAGGTTGACGTAATGTTGCGAGAGCAGAATTTAGAGTGAAGTAACTCCGACTGTTTGTTACCGTTTTATAATCATTATTTAACAGTTATCATTAAAACTAATCATAAATATAATATGAATTATATAACTATGTGGACTTTAATATTTCTAGAAAACTTTATGATTATTATTTTGTTTATTGGTGTTAAATTTTATATATATTCCAAAACAGACTCTGCCTTGGAGTGAACACTATTTTCTCTGGAATAAAAATGTTTCGAAAGTTTACACTATGGTGAGCCTGACACATTTAAATTAGAGAGTATTTATTTTGGTTACTTATTGTTATGGCTGTGTTGTATGATAACATATTTGAATTACTGTTAGCTTACTTGCATATTACGTTATAACTATTTGATAAAACACATATTTTTAACTTTAAAATATTCTATTGCCATATTGCCAATGAACGAGCTTATATCTTATGTAATGATTTTTCCAACGTACAGTGTGAAAGAAAAACGTCTACCTTGAATCTGTACAACATTATAGTAAAGAAACTTAGTTTTATGCTTTATTTAGTATTTGTCGTTTATAATGGGGTATTTGCAAAGGTTTGAAAATTGTTTGGCACTTTGGCCCTCGTTAGTTGTCATGAGTTGTGTATTTACTGAAGCGATGGCAAATTGCTCTCAATGATTGCCAAATTCTCAGTTATATTGCAAGTAATGTTTTGTATTGAGGACAGGTTTAACTTAGTTGATCCTACTGTTTCAACTTTTTTTTTACCAAACAACGGGAAATATATATTCTTACGTGTTGATGATATTCAGCAATATGTCACTGAGCTGTCGTGGTGTGGCGCATTGCATGCATGGTCGGCTTACATAAATCCTCTGACGTTTGTAATACATTATGAGTAAGCAACTATCCACAGTCCAGCTGATGGAAATAACGGGAAATATATATTCCTACGTGTAGATGATATTTAGCAATACGTCACTGAGCTGTCGTGGTGTGGCGCATTGAATGCATGGTCGCCTTACTTCAATCCTCTGTCGTTTGTAATACATTATGAGTAAGCAATTATTCACAATTCAGATGGTGGTAATAAAGGGAAGTATATATTCCTACGTGTTGATGATATTCAGCAATACGTCAGTGAGCTGTCATGGTGTTGCGCATTGCATGCATGGTCGGCTTACATCAATCCTCTGTCGTTTGTAATACATTATGAGTAAGCAACTATCCACAGTCCAGCTGATAGAAATAACGGGAAATATATATTCCTACGTGTAGATGATATTTAGCAATACGTCACTGAGCTGTCGTGGTGTGGCGCATTGAATGCATGGTCGCCTTACTTCAATCCTCTGTCGTTTGTAATAAATTATGAGTAAGCAATTAGCCACAATCCAGATGGTGGTAATAAAGGGAAATATATATTTCTACGTGTTGATTATTCAGCAATACGTCACTGAGCTGTCGTGGTGTGGCGCATTGCATGTATGGTCGCCTTACATCAATCCTCTGTCATTTGTAACACATTATTAGTAAGCAACTATCCACAGTTCTGATATTGGTAATAAAGGGAAATATATATTCCTACGTGTTGATGATATTCAGCAATATGTCACTGAGCTGTCGTGGTGTGGCGCATTGCATGCATGGTCGGCTTACATCAATCCTCTGACGTTTGTAATACATTATGAGTAAGCAACTATCCACAGTCCAGCTGATGGAAATAACGGGAAATATATATTCCTACGTGTAGATGATATTTAGCAATACGTCACTGAGCTGTCGTGGTGTGGCGCATTGAATGCATGGTCGCCTTACTTCAATCCTCTGTCGTTTGTAATACATTATGAGTAAGCAATTATTCACAATTCAGATGGTGGTAATAAAGGGAAATATATATTCCTACGTGTTGATGATATTCAGCAATACGTCAGTGAGCTGTCATGGTGTTGCGCATTGCATGCATGGTCGGCTTACATCAATCCTCTGTCGTTTGTAATACATTATGAGTAAGCAACTATCCACAGTCCAGCTGATGGAAATAACGGGAAATATATATTCCTACGTGTTGATGATATTTAGCAATACGTCACTGAGCTGTCGTGGTGTGGCGCATTGAATGCATGGTCGCCTTACTTCAATCCTCTGTCGTTTGTAATAAATTATGAGTAAGCAATTATCCACAATCCAGATGGTGGTAATAAAGGGAAATATATATTCCTACGTGTTGATTATTCAGCAATACGTCACTGAGCTGTCGTGGTGTGGCGCATTGCATGTATGGTCGCCTTACATCAATCCTCTGTCATTTGTAACACATTATTAGTAAGCAACTATCCACAGTTCTGATATTGGTAATAGAGGGAAATATATATTCCTACGTGTTGATGATATTCAGCAATATGTCACTGAGCTGTCGTGGTGTGGCGCATTGCATGCTCGGTAGGCCTACACCAACCCTCTGTCGACTTTCATAGTTTTTTATGAAAGTTCCTTTTTCTAAATATTAGCCAAGTTAACTCCAACAAACTAATTACGATGTTATCTTCTTATATTTAAGAATTGGGACTATAAAGGCGAGTATTAGAAATGAAGTTCCCTTCAGTTAAACAAGTGATACGTCAAATTTATTTGACTGTTATCATGACCAAACAGTTATATTGGCATTGTTAAGTAGACGGTAACCGGACTTATGCTCTCTCCAATCTTAAGAATTATGACAATTTTACAAACCTGACGTCAGACTTACGCCAACTGCTGTCGGGGAGAACATCTACATCTGTTTGCAGTGGTTGTGTTGGTCCCTAGAAGGAAACTATCCCACCACATTGATTTGGTAACACATTGAGTAACATCATTAAGTTAGGTTGCTTATATATCTGGTATATTGAGCCATTCATTATTGCAAGGTGTTTAATATTATTGACTTTCTTTTAACACTTTTTCTTCAATTACTCAATTATGTATATTTGGTAATATCGACTCCGCTTGGTGTGTGATACATATGGAATTGTGTTCTTTTGTCCACTGGGTATACATACTAACTCCAAGACGATTATCATTAGATAATGAACCATCAAAAGAATTTCAATAAATGGATAGTCAAAACGTGTTTATTTAAGATAGTTTCTACCGGTAATGTTCACTTAGATATCGCTTAAACTTGGCGGGAACCGAAAGAACCCTCAGTATGAATGTACATTAGATCACTCAAACCTTACGATAATGTCATTGGGGGGGGGGGGGGTAAAGGTTTAGAAGTGGAGCTGCTGCCGTTGTAGTTGTAGGCCACTTGGGCCTCTTCATTGTAGAACAGTGTAGAGCAAGGCCACTAGGGCCTTCTCAGTGTAGCAAGAGCAAAAGGGCCTCTTCAGTGTAGAGAAGTGCAGAGATACACCTGTGACCAGTCGTTACAGAGTGAAGATATGTGATTAGCAATTATGTTCATTAATTAGCGCTATTTTCATTTGATTAACCGCTTTAAATACACTTCCCTTTCAGTAGAAATGTGCGTCTTAATATTGAGAATGGATATTACCAAATATAAATAATAGAGTATTGAGGGTAATTGAGTAAATGCTGTTAAACAACACAGTGTAGCCTAATGTGATTATGTATTACAGTAATGTGAACATATAGAGTGTCACAAAGAAGCTTAGCGCCAGTATCATGACGTGATGTTAAATATTAAAATAACTGTAAAATGTTCAGGGACTTGTTTTATCTGATAATTTTTGCCATAATCCACCATTTTGTATTTCTTACATAATCATCAATATTTTTAAAAATCCTAAAGATATTTGTATGAACCTTAACATATGTCTTATTTACTCAAATACCTCGAATATCAAAGAATATTAAATTTAAAAATTTTCACATTTCAAAATTGTGGTCATTTAAAATATTACACCATGGGCATTACTAATAATTTAAAAATCAAAAGGTTTTATAGAACTTTCACCAAATACAACAACACCTTTTTTGTATAAATCGGTACACAAATAACAAAGTTATAGATATTTTATTTTGTACAATGGAATTCAATTTAACTTGTACAACTAGGCTATAGTACACGGTTCTACCTTGATTTTAATTTTGGTGATAGTTTGAATCCATAGTCGTCTTTCAACCGGTGAGATGAGTAAAAGAGAACGTTCTAATGACAGATTTCAGCAGCAGTCTCACTTCGTTCATTTTTAACTACAGTAGCTGAGAGAAACACGATGGAATCTAGATCTTGTGATCTTAAAATAATGTTAAATTTTAATTGTTATTAAAAGTTAATAAAATACTCTGCTATAACCGCACCAAGTGATGATACTACAGTGCGTTAGATGGAAGAGATAAACCAAAATTACGTCTTAAGTATGGATACGGGGAACATTCTATGAAATAACAAGGTACGTCTCTGGTATGTCGAGGACTCTTCTGGCCCCAAATTGCATTCCTCCAACACTGGAGAAATTACTTGCCGCCCTGGTGCTTTCAGACTCTGGAGTACCTTGTTAATATCGCATAAGTAACTTCATTGAAGCTACTGCTAATATACACCGTTATACCGTAACTCCTACCCTGCATGAAGACGACTGTGTTTAGGTTTATTCAATATCTACGTCGCTACGGACCTTAATACATACTAGAACCGTTCGGCTGATAAACATTTTTTAAGATGGCGACAATACTGAACTGTCTTCGGTGAATTAGATAATTAAATCATTTATCCAATGAATGTTCTAACATTGAAAACATATTCCTTTTTTTTCAAAAGTAAGCTAAACTAGTTTGCTACTTTAAATTTTAATTGACAACTATTAGTTTTTAATAAAAAATACTAAAAGAAGGAAGTCATCTTTTTTAATCAGATTGTGATTTATTATTCCCATTTAAGGGTGGCTATATTAGTGTCATTATTTTTATTAAGTAAAAATAATGAAAATGATACATATATTAAAGAAAATAAATCAATAAAATAACGAACAATAAAATAAAAAATATGTAAAAAAATACACTTTCATTAAGTGTCATTATTTTTTCTATAATTGCCCTTTTTACGTTATTAAGTTGCGTTTTTTGTGTGGATTATTGAGGATTTCGATTTTAATTTGTTGACTGAGTCACATGACAACTGTAAAAGTAATCTTGCCAGCAAACAGACAAAAACACGCTCATAGAGCCTTTTTGAACCATTTGGAGTCCTCTAACCGTTTGGAGGATCTGTTCAAGATTTTATTATTGAACTAACAACTTTGTTTTTTTTAATCCATTTAAATATTCAAACTCGAAGTGTTCAATATATAGTGTATTTTAAAGTAATTTCTACAACCTCTTGCAGTATTAAAATTAATCTTTTATGCTGGTTCTTCTTGGCCGGCATGATAAATATGGTGATTTAGTTGACTACGTAAGGTATCCAAACGTTGGCAGAGGAACGTATTTAACTGACTGCGTAAGGTATCCAAACGTTGGCAGAGGAACGTATTTAATTGACTGCGTATGGCATCCAAACGTTGGCAGAGGAACGTATTTAACTGACTGCGCAAGGCATCCAAACGTTGGCAGAGGAACGTATTTAACTGACTGCGCAAGGCATCTAAACGTTGGCAGAGGAACGTATTTAATTGACTGCGCAAGGCATCCAAACGTTGGCAGAAGACCGTATTTAATTGACTGCTTACGTCATCAAAAGATGGTAAAAGAACGTATTTAATTGACTGCGTATGGCATCCAAACGTTGGCAGAGGAACGTATTTAACTGACTGCGCAAGGCATCCAAACGTTGGCAGAAGACCGTATTTAATTGACTGCGTAAGGCATCCAAACGTTGGCAGAGGAACGTATTTAACTGACTGCGCAAGGCATCCAAACGTTGGCAGAAGACCGTATTTAATTGACTGCTTACGTCATCAAAACGATGGTAAAAGAACGTATTTAATTGACTACGTAAGGCATCAAAACGTTGGCAGAGGAACGTATTTAACTGACTGCGCAAGGCATCTAAACGTTGGCAAAGGAACGTATTTAACTGACTGCGTAAGGCATCCAAACGTTGGCAGAGGAACGTATTTAACTGACTGCGCAAGGCATCTAAACGTTGGCAAAGGAACGTATTTAACTGACTGCGTAAGGCATCCAAACGTTGGCAGAGGAGCGTATTTAACTGACTGTGCAAGGCATCCAAACGTTGGCAGAGGAACGTATGTAACTGACTGCGCAAGGCATCTAAACGTTGGCAAAGGAACGTATTTAACTGACTGCGTAAGGCATCTAAACGTTGGCAGAGGAACGTATTTAACTGACTGCGTAAGGCATCAAAACGTTGGCAGAGGAACGTATTGAACTGACTGCGTAAGGCATCAAAACGTTGGCAGAGGAACGTATTTAACTGACTGCGCAAGGCATCTAAACGTTGGCAAAGGAACGTATTTAACTGACTGCGTAAGGCATCCAAACGTTGGCAGAGGAACGTATTTAACTGACTGCGCAAGGCATCTAAACGTTGGCAATGGAACGTATTTAACTGACTGCGTAAGGCATCCAAACGTTGGCAGAGGAACGTATTTAACTGACTGCGTAAGGCATCAAAACGTTGGCAGAGGAGCGTATTTAATTGACTAATGCATCAAAACTATGGTAAATGAACGTATTTAATTCACTACGTAAGGCATCAAAACGTTGGCAGAGGAGCGTATTTAATTGACAGAGTAAGGCATCAAAACGATGGTAGTGGATTGTTTTTAATTGATTGCGTATGTTATTCATATACTGTAAAGGGGCGTATTTAATTGCCTGCGTACGGCATCCAACCGTTGGCAAAGGGATGTATTTAATTCTGTCCTGTGAGACAAATGCATTGTGTCTGCCCCATCACATTCACTGCCTGAAATAGACAGTTGCCGCTCGGGCTTGGCTGCGGCCCAGCGACCCGCGGCGGCCCCAGGTACGTCTGTCCCATCAGGAACAGAATACAAAGTGTTTGAACTGATTTCTGACTTCTCCTTGTCGTTGTTGATTGGGTGTAGTCATTGTAACTAACTAAGGTTGACTGTTACTTAGGAAAAGCTATTTATCAATAGTTGTAGTCATTACAGTAACTAAGGGACCTACAGCTTAGCGTGGAATATGAACCACGTAGTAATGGTAACTAACTGACTAGCCCGTTACTCAGTTCCCTTCCCAGTCAACATCCGAACCCTGACTATAAATTAACACGGACACCCCAGACTCTCTATTAGTGTGCACGCTGATGGAAAACATTGAGCGGACGCTGCGTCAATGTTAAGAGAACCGAGAATAGTACCCATCGCTTACAATATCCATAAAACCTTGTCTCCAAGTTGCTGGTCCACTGCACTGTGCCAGTAGTACCCACAAGATTCATTATCAAGAAATCGATTGTTAAAATATTGGCAATTAGCGTTCAATTAGTGTAAGTTAAGGTCCAGCGCCCTTAAAAGGGTCCATTTTTAGTTAATAGCCTAATAACTAAGTTAACTAAAGGAACTACAGCATTTCGATTAAGGCACATAGTGTGGGTACGATTGTCGTTAGCCTAACATCTCTCTCCTGGGGACGAAATACGGAACCTTCTAACAAGATGTAAGTACTTTGAAGAAGTAGAAAATGATAATAGTACCACAACTATAATAATACAAACTATACGATATGCTTAATATAGCGAATAATTCGTCTATATACAAATAGGTGTTATGATAAGATAATACCAATGAAAACACTAACAAAGTGAGCGTTTAACGATAGCGATATCAAAAATGAGTTATAACACTATAACAATCTAATAACAAATACATAAAAACACAAAAAGAGAACAATTCATAAACCCCAAAAACAGTGAAACTAGCTTAAGTATAATAGTAGATAATATTGAGACCACTAAGCATTGTAAGCTGTGACTTACAATTGTAATAATTGAAAAGATTATGATGTAATGATTAGTTGTTAACTAATAATGTGATGAAACCAAAAGCTTGAAACCGTAGAAGTTGATAGGTCTGTTTGAACCAAAGTGATCACGCACAGTGAGATTTTATGGGTGTTTGATCAGTAGATTATTCCATTAATGACAGTTTTGTCCAAACTTAGACTTAATTGCGGCTTCCTTCCTACACTTCAATGCTGTAGGACATTTGTATTGCGTAGACATAATACAGTATTTGGCGGTAGGATATAATGTATATATTTCAGACTATATTGAGACAGCAAGCGGGGAAACCAATTAGTATTGATTGATAAAATATAATTGATGCAACTAAATTTCATATCTGCTATCACATATATTCAGTGACACAAGTCAATCAGCACTGCCTTTATAATTGGTCCAACTGTCAGTCAGCTGATTTATCAAGTGATGACGTATATGGCCTGTCAGAACCCAGCTGATATGACAGATTTTGTTGTATACAAATACCCTTCCCATTAACTGACCTGTTTATTTACAACCCTAGTTCCATGTTTTGAATTTAAATTGACATTATTTTTATGTCTACACGTACAAATTGGTTAGTTGGATTAAAACACCAAACTCGGTTTCATAAAATAAAACTTAAAGCACAATGAGCAATTAATCCAAGAGTCGTTGCAAGAAAAATGTAACAATCATAATTGTTTTATTGAAATATCCTGGATAGTTCAAAACCGGCAACTTCTCGAAAATTTTGAAACTCATATACAATTTCTGATATACAGTATTTCAAACTTATAAACTAACTTCAAAAAAATCGTCACCATAACATTGCCTAAATAATTTATTCCAAACCAAATGCTACTTGTGCTACATAACGTAACTGCATTATAACATATCTTGCCTGTAACAAAAACTACTTGTATTGTTTTAAAACTTACGAACATCATTACAGTATATTAATATATAGCATATCTTGCTTGTAACAAAAACTACTTGTATAGTTTTAAAACTTACGAACATCATTACAGTATATTAATATATAGCATATCTTGCTTGTAACAAAAACTACTTGTATAGTTTTAAAACTTACGAACATCATTATATTAATATATAGCATATCTTGCTTGTAACAAAAACTACTTGTATAGTTTTAAAACTTACGAACATCATTACAGTATATTAATATATAGCATATCTTGCTTGTAACAAAAACTACTTGTATAGTTTTAAAACTTACGAACATCATTATATTATATTAATATATAGCATATCTTGCTTGTAACAAAAACTACTTGTATAGTTTTAAAACTTACGAACATCATTACATTATATTAATATATAGCATATCTTGCTTGTAACAAAAACTACTTGTATAGTTTTAAAACTTACGAACATCATTACAGTATATTAATATATAGCATATCTTGCTTGTAACAAAAACTACTTGTATAGTTTTAAAACTTACGAACATCATTATATTAATATATAACATGTCTTGCTTGTAACAAAAACTACTTGTATAGTTTTAAAACTTACGAACATCATTATATTAATATATAGCATATCTTGCTTGTAACAAAAACTACTTGTATAGTTTTAAAACTTACGAACATCATTACATTATATTAATATATAGCATATCTTGCTTGTAACAAAAACTACTTGTATAGTTTTAAAACTTACGAACATCATTACATTATATTAATATATAGCATATCTTGCTTGTAACAAAAACTACTTGTATAGTTTTAAAACTTACGAACATCATTACAGTATATTAATATATAGCATATCTTGCTTGTAACAAAAACTACTTGTATAGTTTTAAAACTTACGAACATCATTATATTAATATATAGCATATCTTGCTTGTAACAAAAACTACTTGTATAGTTTTAAAACTTACGAACATCATTATATTAATATATAACATATCTTGCTTGTAACAAAAACTACTTGTATAGTTTTAAAACTTACGAACATCATTATATTAATATATAGCATATCTTGCTTGTAACAAAAACTACTTGTATAGTTTTAAAACTTACGAACATCACTATATTATATTAATATATAGCATATCTTGCTTGTAACAAAAACTACTTGTATAGTTTTAAAACTTACGAACATCATTACAGTATATTAATATATAGCATATCTTGCTTGTAACAAAAACTACTTGTATAGTTTTAAAACTTACGAACATCATTACAGTATATTAATATATAGCATATCTTGCTTGTAACAAAAACTACTTGTATAGTTTTAAAACTTACGAACATCATTACAGTATATTAATATATAGCACATCTTGCTTGTAACAAAAACTACTTGTATAGTTTTAAAACTTACGAATATCATTACAGTATATTAATATATAGCATATCTTGCTTGTAACAAAAACTACTTGTATAGTTTTAAAACTAACGAACATCATTATATTAATACATAGCATATCTTGCATGTAACAAAAACTACTTGTATAGTTTTAAAACTTACGAACATCATTACAGTATATTAATATATAGCATATCTTTCTTGTAACAAAAACTACTTGTATAGTTTTAAAACTTACGAACATCATTATATTATATTAATATATAGCATATCTTGCTTGTAACAAAAACTACTTGTATAGTTTTAAAACTTACGAACATCATTACATTATATTAATATATAGCATATCTTGCTTGTAACAAAAACTACTTGTATAGTTTTAAAACTTACGAACATCATTACAGTATATTAATATATAGCATATCTTGCATGTAACAAAAACTACTTGTATAGTTTTAAAACTTACGAACATCATTACAGTATATTAATATATAGCATATCTTGCTTGTAAAAAAAACTACTTGTATAGTTTTAAAACTTACGAACATCATTACAGTATATTAATATATAGCATATCTTGCTTGTAACAAAAACTACTTGTATAGTTTTAAAACTTACGAACATCATTACAGTATATTAATATATAGCATATCTTGCTTGTAAAAAAAACTACTTGTATAGTTTTAAAACTTACGAACATCATTACAGTATATTAATATATAGCATATCTTGCTTGTAACAAAAACTACTTGTATAGTTTTAAAACTTACGAACATCATTATATTAATATATAGCATATCTTGCTTGTAACAAAAACTACTTGTATAGTTTTAAAACTTACGAACATCATTACAGTATATTAATATATAGCATATCTTGCTTGTAACAAAAACTACTTGTATAGTTTTAAAACTTACGAACATCATTATATTATATTAATATATAGCATATCTTGCTTGTAACAAAAACTACTTGTATAGTTTTAAAACTTACGAACATCATTACATTATATTAATATATAGCATATCTTGCTTGTAACAAAAACTACTTGTATAGTTTTAAAACTTACGAACATCATTACAGTATATTAATATATAGCATATCTTGCTTGTAAAAAAAACTACTTGTATAGTTTTAAAACTTACGAACATCATTACAGTATATTAATATATAGCATATCTTGCTTGTAACAAAAACTACTTGTATAGTTTTAAAACTTACGAACATCATTACATTATATTAATATATAGCATATCTTGCTTGTAACAAAAACTACTTGTATAGTTTTAAAACTTACGAACATCATTACAGTATATTAATATATAGCATATCTTGCTTGTAACAAAAACTACTTGTATAGTTTTAAAACTTACGAACATCATTACAGTATATTAATATATAGCATATCTTGCTTGTAACAAAAACTACTTGTATAGTTTTAAAACTTACGAACATCATTATATTAATATATAGCATATCTTGCTTGTAACAAAAACTACTTGTATAGTTTTAAAACTTACGAACATCACTATATTATATTAATATATAGCATATCTTGCTTGTAACAAAAACTACTTGTATAGTTTTAAAACTTACGAACATCATTATATTATATTAATATATAGCATATCTTGCTTGTAACAAAAACTACTTGTATAGTTTTAAAAGTTACAAACATCATTATATTAATACATAGCATATCTTGCATGTAACAAAAACTACTTGTATAGTTTTAAAACTTACGAACATCATTACAGTATATTAATATATAGCATATCTTGCTTGTAACAAAAACTACTTGTATAGTTTTAAAACTTACGAACATCATTATATTAATATATAGCATATCTTGCTTGTAACAAAAACTACTTGTATAGTTTTAAAACTTACGAACATCATTACAGTATATTAATATATAGCATATCTTGCTTGTAACAAAAACTACTTGTATAGTTTTAAAACTTACGAACATCATTACAGTATATTAATATATAGCATATCTTGCTTGTAACAAAAACTACTTGTATAGTTTTAAAACTTACGAACATCATTATATTAATATATAACATGTCTTGCTTGTAGCAAAAACTACTTGTATAGTTTTAAAACTTACGAACATCATTATGTTAATATGTAGCATATCCTCCCACTGTTTTCCTTAGTCATAAAATATGTATGTTGAGTCTAGAAGACGTACATATCGCCCATACAAAAATGAAAGCTCAAATCTAACATTGATTTTTCTTTTATACATTTTAAAAAATACGTAGACTTTCGGGGTTCCAATATTATACATTTCTCTCTCGTATTTAGTTGTTATTTGAGGATTTGAGAGCCCATGCACGAAAACTGTATCCATCCTTCAAAAAAAAAAAAAAAAAAAAAAAAAAAAAAAAAAAAAAAAAAAAAAACATAAGGATTGTTGCAGGAATCGGCAATATCGGTGCCTTTAATTTACTTAGCTTTCCATCTGTTTACATTTTGGAGTCACTTATTTTTTGGAAAGCATATTTTTTTTCGAAGTTTTGCCGCCTTCAAATAGCAGAACCAGGAACAAGCACAATTATAACATACTACCACACAAATAATTTTTTTTGTTTTTTTCCCAAAAAACACAGTTTATAATTGTACTATATTATAATTTTCAATATCCTTTCGATCACTCTGGAACAAGAATGAAATGTGGTTACCTTTAAGATAAATGTAAAAGGTTCTTAATTGAAAATGTTTGTTATATTATTAAGAACTGTTTTGATAAGAAATATGTTTAGTTTTAAAAATGTTTGTAAAAATGATTGCTAATGCGACTCTTTTATTTTATGATCATAACGATATTTGAATTTGAAAGGCTCTTTACCGTAAAGATTTGACATCGATGGACTCGTTTTACTTAGTCAGTTACCGTCAGAGCCTACTAAAGTTTTAAATATAATTAATTGGTCCACTGAAATCAGTACATTAATTAGTTATCCAGAACGCAGGGATTTACTTTATAGTATATGATGTAGTTCAGACAATAATTAACCGTCCGAGATTTATGGTTGATAGTCGCACCAACATATTCCCAAGCGTGGTGAATCCTGACGGTACTTACTCATTGAGTTATCCTACAGTTCTACCAACTACGTATGGATACATCTAAATTTACCCACTTAATTACAACATTTATCAAACTGCTTTGGAAATTAACACCGTAAATAGGAGCGTTGACAAACGGTTAATGTGTCTGTTGAGGTGATTAAGTTTAACGCGGAAAATGTTGGTTGTTGTTTTTTTAAATGTATTTTGTTTTATCTGTGAAGACATTTTACTTATGGAATTGTTAAAGGTGTGAGAGTAAAAATAAACAAAATTCATGTTTTTTTCTTTTATGTATATTTATTCATAATTTTATTATTATTATGCTCTTTCCAACGGTTTACTATTGTCCAGTATATATGAACAATTTTAAAATACGTAAAAAGTTAGACTGAACGTAAGTTCAGTCTAACTTTTAACAGCGATCTAAATTTTTCTTTTAAGTTTATCAATGAACTGTTTTGGGCTGTATGTTTATATATTGTTAATAACTGTTACTAGATGAATATTTTCAGTAAGCGGTGTATCTTATTGATTGCTTTTTCCCAAAAGCATTTTGACTTAGACGGTTCTCTAACCGTTATGTTGTCAGAAACTGAACTCGAAGAAGTCCAATTAACTAAATTTCTTGGAATATACCTGGAACAAAGTTTATCCTGGAATGACTATACAAACAAGATTTGTTCTAAATTAGCATTAGGTATATATTGTTTGAGATATTTGTCCAAATACTGTATTATGGGATCATATACCCACATCTATCCTATGGGGTGATACTGTGGGATGGATGCTCAAATAGATTTTTGCAAATATTCAGACTGCAGAAAAAAGCAGTACGAATTATTTTAAAATTAAAAAGCAGAGATTTGTGCAGAACTGCATTTCAGAACCTAAAACTGTTGACCCTGCCCTGCATATATATATATTGGAAACAATAACTTACTGCATGACCAAATGTACTCTAACTAGAGGCACCGACATACACGGACACAACACCGGAGGCTGGGAAACCTACCGAACTGGGCATCACAGGACGGTGGTTTTCGAACATCTTCCTTCTCAGGCCGGTGTTCGATTAATCAACAGTTTACCCAATGAATTCAAATGTGCACAGGTGCCCAAGGCATTGAAGGCTCGTCTTAAAAACGTGCTTATATCAAACGCTTTCTACAGCGTGGACGAGTTCCTTGCACATAACTGGGAGTAACGCCAAATGACCCTCAAATATTGGCATGGCACAGGGAGGTGGAATGGCCGCTAACTATTTATTTAGTTATGTATTTATTTAGTTTTAGAATTTTAACCTAGTTTAAATTAGAGAGTGAATATAAGACAGCTTTTATGTTTGTATGCTCCGTTGTAAGATTGTATGTATGGGATAGGTTATTTAATATTGACTATTGTGATACAATTCATGTAATTGTCTTCATGCAATAAAAAACATTTGAATATTTACGTACATTCTTTTGCTTTATGTACTGATAGCTGGGAGTAACAATCAGACGTCTGGTATGTGTAAACATTTTTGTTTTCAAAATGATTTCTGAATATTTAGTTCCGTTTCCATGAAGCAGTAACTGACCGGTAGACAACGACCTGGCTTTGTAGATCAAAGTGGCGGTGAACGGCGCACATGAATGCTCTCTGCTCTCTGACCTGAGCTTCCATTATCTCTTGTGAAACATTATTGAAAACATATTTGGTTTCAAATGATGTCTGAATATTTAGTTCCGTTTCCATGAAGCAGGAACTGACTGGTTGATGACGACCTGGCTTTGTAGATCAAAGTGGCAGTGAACGGCGCACATAGATGCTCTCTGTTCTCTGGCCTCAACTTCCATTATCTCTTGTGAAACATTATTGAAAACTTATTTGGTTTCAAATTATGTCTGAATATTTAGTTCCGTTTCAATGAAGCAGTAACTGACCATCAGACGACGACCTGGCTTTGTAGATCAAAGTGGCGGTGAACGGCGCACATGAATGACTCTCTGTTCTCTGACCTCAACTTCCATTATCTCTTGTGAAACATTATTGAAAACTTATTTGGTTTCAAATGATGTCTGAATATTTAGTTCCGTTTCCATGAAGCAGTAACTGACTGGTTGATGACGATCTGGCTTTGTAGATCAAAGTGGCGGTGAACGGAACACATGGATGCTCTCTGTTCTCTGACCTGAGCTTTCATTATTCCTTGTGAAACATTATTGAAAACGTATATGGTTTCAAATGATGTCTGAATATTTAGTTCCGTTTCAATGAAGCAGTAACTGACCATCAGACGACGACCTGGCTTTGTAGATCAAAGTGGTGGTGAACGGCGCACATGAATGCTCTCTGCTCTCTGACCTGAGCTTCCATTATCTCTTGTGAAACATTATTGAAAACATATTTGGTTTCAAATGATGTCTGAATATTTAGTTCCGTTTCCATGAAGCAGGAACTGACTGGTTGATGACGACCTGGCTTTGTAGATCAAAGTGGCAGTGAACGGCGCACATGAATGCTCTCTGTTCTCTGACGACCTCAACTTCCATTATCTCTTGTGAAACATTATTGAAAACTTATATAGCTGTCAAAGAATATCTTATGTTAACATTGTTTTTATCAGCAGTAAACCTTTAAATATACATATTCTAAAAAAGGTAAAATATTTTGATTTTTACCGGCATTGGTTATGATTGATATATAACTAGAATGTAAGATTAAAATCCCAGACTGAGCTTAACAGTTGGTACTTCACTCGTAGAATAACGCTCATACACTGGCCTGCAAGCCCATGTGAGCTGGTGAGTGAAATTTTTAACAGAAAAATTAAATATCTTTCTCTTATTTTATTAATAGGTGAACGTACAAAGAACTTATGTTTCCCTACAAAGTAAAAAACAGGAGTCTAATGATGTTAACGTAGTCATAGATGTTGCTTAATAGACATTTTAGATTCTTATAAAAAGTTAAGATAACACACCAAAATTTTTACTAGATTTAAACTGACTTAAACAAAAGAATTATGGCATATTTCCTTTAAAAATTAAATATTATAGGACTATCTAATAAAAATTGTAAAAAGTCAGAGTAATCATAATAAAATTGGTTGTACAGTGGTGTTGACCCACCCGCCCGCCCATACACGTACAGTGGTATTGACCCACCCACCTGCCCATACACGTACAGTGGTGTTCACATAATCGCCCGCCCATTCACGTACAGTGGTATTGACCCATCCGCCCCGCCCATACACGTACAGTGGTGTTGACATACCCGTCCGCCCATACAAGTACAGTGGTGTTGACCCACCCACCCGCCCATACAAGTACAGTGGTGTTGACCCACTCACTCGCCCATACACGTACAGTGGTGTTGACCCACTCACTCGCCCATACACGTACAGTGGTGTTGACCCACCCGCCCGCCCATACACGTACAGTGGTATTGATCCATCCGCCCGCCCATATAAGTACAGTGGTGTTGACCTACCCGCCCGCCCATACCATTACAGTGGTATTGACATACCCGCCCGCCCATACAAGTAGAGTGGTGTTGACCCACCCGCCCGCCCATATAAGTACAGAGAACCGTACCATAGCGAAGCACATGCAGTCGGCTAGTAGTCTTATAAAACTACTCTTTGATCAGGTGTTATTTATTCACGTATACGGAGGGGGGAAATGATAATACAATATGTATTAATTCGCAAGTTAGTGGATCTGGGAAAATGTAATTTGAACAAAGTAAAGTTCAAATTTCAATACAAGTTTGTTAATACAAAATATACGTATGTATGACAATAACATATTATATGGCTGTATTTACTGTAGATAAATTGAGTTATATATATATATATATATATATATATATATATATATATATATATATATATATATATATATATTGACACAAATTTATGGACATAAAGAAATGCACACAAAGGTATTCCTTATAGAAATAAGCCCAGTTCTTTTTCTTTATTTTATTACTTAGTTTGAGTATTTTATATATTAATATTTTTTCTTTATATAACCATAAATTTAGTGTTTAATGTTTTTAATTTAATTTTTAATTTTAAAAATTAAAAAATTTAAATTTTAAGGGAGTATTTTTATAGTTTCTTTATTTGGTACTTGGTGGAATTTCGATGGATTTAAATTAAACATTTTTAATAATTCCATAATTTTTAATTTTTATTAATGCATTTTCGCCAGTAACGTTATCTTCAGATTATAATAATCAAATTGTACAAAAATATAAAATATGTTAAAATTATAGAATTTGTAAATATTTTTGATGTAATTAAAATGTTATAGTACATTTTATACATATATAGTTACGCCATATAACTGTTTTGTATTATATTAGTTCCCAGACCAGGAATGGTCAGAAAAGGAGTAGAAATGATATTGTATTGGCGAACCTTTTGATTGAAGGAACTAAAAGAATAATTTATTTATCTGTACAAAATTATACGTTTAGTACAAAAATTCTTAAAAATTTTCTTTTAAAAATATAACACCAAGGAACTTGATATAATATAAATACCCGAGGCAAAAATATCAGACGCAAATTAATATAAGCTTGAAATTTATGGCATTTAAAAATTTAGGTAGAGTTAGTCTGTAGGTAAAATGTTTTATGAACTGTGGCATGATATATATCTTAATATGACACGACAATTATTAATAATATAATATTAATCATCATATATAAACACTTTTAAAGCTAAAATTAGTTTTTTTGGACGTTCGCATTTGTGATAAAAAATTGAAGACAAACCTAATACCTTTCAATACATTGACTATATATATATAAATTTGCCTCTTCTCGTTTGTGTGAGACAAGGTGTTAGGTAAGCTTGGATGTTCAAAGGTTTCAGACTCGAATGAACACTCCACATCACCGTGAAACTAAATTATAATGGAAGGATTCAAAGGAAACAAAGACAATAAGGAGTGCCAATTATCTCTTCAGAATAGTTATTTTTGTGTTGAGTACTTAGGTCGTATCCTTTATCAGTCGGTCATTCATGTTATATTTTATTTGGTTGATTTTAATGAGAAAAATAGCTTCAGAGTAAATATTAACAAATCCGTTTTTATATTTGGAAAACTGAGTACAAACTTCTTTATGTATAGTTTAGTTTTTTAAAGTTAAATTTATTACAGAATACACAATTTATAACAATTCGTCACACGGTTAAAATGAATTAGAACAGCACACTACAAATTATGTATTTAAAAATATCACTAGTTAATTTACTAAATATTGTAACCCTAAATTCTTAGTACGAAACTAAAATATTATTCAAACTATTACGTTTTAGGTATATTAAGGTACTATATGAAACAATTTCAAAAGGTTGTGTACAAGCTTTTACATGGTAATATGTACTTAATTTAAACCCTCTGTTAATGATCATATTCCTATAATTTATTTTCCTTCTGACGAAACATTATTACTAACTAAAAAAATAAAACAAATAACTAATTTAATATTATATTATTACACACAACATTAACTGAATCTGAAACTGTATATTGCTATAGAAGCCTTTAGATTCTAGCACATGACTACTAAAATTGAAGTATTATGATTTCTTCTTACATTCTTACTTATGAGACGCCGACACAACGTTGCGCGTATTTTAAGGTGAATATGAATGATGATATGAGTGTAGGATGAGTGTAGTCTGGTTACTAACTTTGTGCAACTTTTCCTTAGAAAGGGTAATTTATTAGTAGCCCAACAGCCAGGGTAACTAAGGGACCTACAGCTTTACGTGGAATCCGAGCCACGTAGTGTTAATCTGATTTTCAGCTAACTGAGAAGTTTGACACTCAGTTATATTCCTTAAACAACATCCGTACCTTGAGTACCATCTAACATGAACACCCCAGACTTCTCTAGCAGTGTCCTCGTCGATGGCAACCATTGAGCGGTATTAAGAGCATTGCCAACTTCGCTTTGGTAATCGTAGATGTTTAAGGTCCTTGTAAACCGCTGGACCGATTTTGATTTAGCCTAGTTCGTTGTATCGAATAGACGGTCAGTAACGAAAATTATCAAAGTCCATATAATTGTAAACCAAATCATACTGTTTTGGTGCAAACTTTATAAATTTTATTTTAGCCTTTCGTAAGTCTTTTTTGATTTTTCACTGTTACTAGTTGCCTTTTTTGTAGTAACATAATTAACGTTTCGATTTCGAACGATGTTTTTTGACATTATTCAAGTGGTATATATAGTTAGTTATTGAATTAAATGTCGATATTTTTAGAAATTAGAATCTAGCTATAAAAAAACTCAAATGTGTCCTAATTGTGATGTTTTATATTCCAAGATTAGGTAGTGTACAATATGGGGACATTGTAACAAACCATGTAAACATGCAGTTCATTAATACACGAATAAATAACTTTCATATTTATGGAAATATTCTTGCACTGTTTAAAACTGAATTAGTATAAAATAAATTTAAAACAAGTTGAAACGTACTTATATTCTGTATATATGTATAAATATATATTCATAAATAGTCGTATAAAAGGCATACAAGTTTGATGTGCTCGTAGGTCGGTTGGGTAGACCTTTGATTTTCGCGTGTATATTTTTGGGGGAAGTACGAGGCTAATTATACCAGTAAATCAATTACGGTCATTCATAATCGACTACGAAGTATAACTACGCATTAGTATGTTTTAGAATACCTGCTGGTTGTGAACTTTACATAGTTTAGATGTTTTCATTGAATACAACAAACACCCCCTGAGTTAAGGAGGCCGATTATAAAAAAACGATATAATCAGTAATACTCAGTAATAATCTACGTGAATGGGAAGGTGGGTGGGTCAGTACCATTATTAGTGTATGGGAGAGTGGGTGGGTCAATACCACTGTACGTTAATGGAAGGATGGGTGGGTCAGTCCACTGTACGTGTACGGGAGGGTGGGTGGGTCAGTACTACTGTACGTGTATGGGAGAGTGCGTGGGTTAGTACCATTGAACGTGAATGGGAGGATGTGTGGGTCAATACCACTGCACGTTAATGGGAAGATGGGTGGGTCAATACCACTGCACGTTAATGGGAAGATGGGTGGGTCAGTGCCACTGTACGTGTACGTGAAAAACGCCAAATCACAGGTTTCTACTTCAACGATTCGGTTCATAGTAATAACTGTATAGTAACTCTTCTAGTGTCAGTTCAAATGCAATACCTATTGTAGTGGACCATAAGTTGGTTTAGTAAAAAATTGATTAATATTTTAGTTTTTCATGGTTAAATATTCGAAAATGTAAATGTCATTCTGGATGATTTACATTAAAAAAAATACATAACGTCAATTTATGGTCCACTAGAATGGACTCTTAAGTTTCATAAACTGTTCACTATAATTCTTTATAGTAATAAACCCGAACAGTTAAAATAGAACGCCAAGTTTTGTACAAGTCATTAACAACTGAACTATAAACAGTGCCTAAATTCAGCACCATGACCAAACTTTTATACATATTTTGTAATAATCCCTTTGGAAATCTTACAAAACAGTTTATCTAAGACTATTATGAACACACTTAAAAAAAACTCAAAGCATTTCTTAATGTAAAATAGTAATAACAAATTTAAAAAACATTCCATCGTTGCTTTTAAGTTTTGAATAATTAGCATTTCATTGTACATTAAAGTTAATACGACTTAAACAGTTGTACACATTTAATAATACAACTATTACTTTAATAATAATTGTCCACAACAATTATTTTAGTACAAACAGGTTAATACATGGTTAATACATTGGTAATATATGGTTAGTACGTGGTTAGTACATGATCAATACACGTGAAATACATGATCAATACATAGTTAGTACATGGTCAATACACGATCAATATATGGTCAATACAAGGTCAATACATGGTCAATACACGGTGAATAAATGAGTCATACATGGTCAGTACGTGGTCAATACATTCTTAATGCATGGTCAATACATAGTTAGTACATTGTCAAAACACGTTAAATACATGGTCAATACATAGTTTATTGACCCGTGAAACAAATATTCAATTAAACCTTTTGATATTAACTCTCAGTTTACCGCACTCCGACACTCACTCTGTATGTATGTCATGGTTAAGTACTGCTTATTGACGATGAGTATATATTACGATTGAAAACGTATAAAACCATCGTAAAATATGGAGTTAATTACACATTGGCCTCACTATCTGAAAATATTTTACTATAGGGATTATCAACCGAGGAAGTGAAAAAATGATTATAGATTTTATAAAACTTTGTTGATCACTACATTAGAACATGTGGCCTTATGAAGTGGTGAATTTAGCTTATTTAAAATCACTATTCAGAAAAAACCGTTCAAAGAACAAATAAAATTTTTTATAACTACCTTTTTTACACATAACTGAGGGAATTAATATGGTTTTTCATTTAAAAGAATGTAAAAATATTTATAATTTTAAAGGTGTAAAAAGGTATTATTTACCTTTAATTTATAGATATGTCTAAGTTTTTTTTTTTTTTTTTTTTAATGAAACACATCTTAATCCCTTCAGTTATGTGTAAGAAACGTAGTTATAAAAAGTTAACTTTGAACGGTTTTGTCTGAATAGTGATTTTAAATCAAATAAATTCACCACTTCTAATGTAGTGGTCTACAAAATCTTTTTATGTTTTCCTGTCTCAAGGGAAGGTACATTAATTAATATTGATTTTAAAATTGGGAAATAATTAACACACCAAAAACCGATTGCATTAACTGTTTAGTTAACTAAAGTAATTTTTATAGTTATAGTTAACTAAAGTAAGTTTCTAACTTCTATTATTATAAAACTAATCACATTTCCAATTATTGATAATGTAAAATCACTTTTCTATGTGAGCTAATTAAAAGTGTTTTTATTAATAATTGTAATTTAATGATGTGATTATCTAATTATTTTATTGTAAAATTGTACAGTGTAAAATCAGATGATTTTCTGTTCAAACCTTTTTATTTTTAAGTACAATTACTGGTGAATTCCAATATACACGTAACAAATGTATCATTAAGACATATTTTATGATAATATTATTAATAATTCGACTATATGTGTTTATTTTTACATAAAACTCATTTAGTATGTTTAACTATGAAGCTAAATATTTAAACTGTATTAAACTGTCGATCAGCTCAGTGATGGGTTTCCATCAGAAACGTGTAGGAATGTTTTATCGTTTTAAAAGACTCGTAGAATACATTTTCCTGGCAAAAAGTCATCTTTTATTAGCAGAGTCGTAATTTCCGTACCGTCAAAGTGAAATTACCTTTGTGCCATCAAAGGGAAGCTCTATTCCAATATAACTCGACAGTATTGTTTGATATTACTTCATTGGAATTAAGTCTTGGTATTGGCTTGTTATTGCTTATAGAAAAACTAGTGAACACCCCTGCGCTCTTGACGTGCCTACGTTCACCCTCGTCCCATCATCCAGTTAAATGTTGAGCTGACGGTTTTACGTTACAATCAGAAATTAACATCTGAAGAAAGGTCCGTATCGGAATCTATTTTTAAAAGGCTCCACCATGTTTTGTAAGTGAAAAACCTTTTTAAATTGTTTTGGAAGTTTCACTCTGAGAGCTTATTCAGTTGTAAGTACTGTATTATGACTTTGAAATGCTTCATAATTTCTTTACGTTTTCTTGATAATTCAAACATATAGTGTAAATCAAGTTTTAAATAGAATAATGTCGATGAAAAAATGTTACTTACTACAATTGATTAAAAGTTAAATGTATATTTTATTTTTATAAGTTAGGTTAGCGATGAGTGGGGTAGAGTTCATGAGTCCTAGTAGAACAGCTGTTTATGACGTATTATGCTCACCGTCTTTGATAGGTGCTTAAACATATCCTACACAAGTTTGCAAAGTAATTCCAACTAAAACTTACTCATTATGTTACACTGTATAAATATTTTGGAAAAGTATTGAATTTACTCATAGACCAGAAGGTATTTTAAAGGCTTCAAAGTTTGTGCTCCTTTTCAAAATAAATGCAAGTAGGAACAATCAGTGATTTGGCACTGTTATGAAACTTGCGTATCAAAACCAACATCTATTTTAGAAACACTATAGACTTTTTCAGCTGTAAATTTTCTATTCTCTCGACGTAAGAGCAACACCATTGATAATGTAAACATTAATGTTGCCTGTGTCCTGGGAAAGATTATATTTATGATTACCTGACGTAAATGGGTGATAATATTTATATGAAAAAAAAATTACACTAAGCATTATCTACGAATTTTATTGTTTTTCGATAGTTTTAAATAATTTGTTTTCAAACAAAGACTTTTGATCAAGAACGCCACGTAATGTATAACATAAAACATACCTAGCACCAAAACTACAAAAATAATAGAGAAAAATGCCAGGAGGAAGAATCGTGTGTGTTACAAACTTTCTGTCATGCCTATTTTAAATATCAAACAAAATGAAACATGCTGTGATAGTTTCTTATAAATGTATCAATTCTTTAAACTATATAAGTAATAGTAATTGTTCTTTTTATTGGCTCTAAATTTAAAAAAATGTCGCCAGTATGGGATTTATTTTTCTTATGCCTTAGTACGAATGATATTGCCTCTCAAAAATTACAACAACAACAAATGAAATATGAATTGTATACAGGTGGTTTTACATGCAATATAAATAAACCAAAAGTTAGTAAAATTAGACATTTTAGCCCCGGACAAAAATTACGTGACTAAAACACGTAAGTATACAAAAGTTAGTACTTGTAACGTTTTAAAATCATATTTATAATGTTTGATTAATTGTGAAATTGTCTAACCCTAGAATAGAAATTGTCATTGGGTTTAAAATTATTGAATTTGAAAATTGTTGGAAAGTATAGTGTGCAATTTAAAAATCCATCTAATTTTATGATAAATGTACTAATAAATATATAAAAATAGAAAGGATATATTACCTTAAGACATATTTTTCCGTTTTCCGTGTCTAATGGAATCGATGAGTTCTTTAATTGAGCTCAGTTCATCGAGTCGCTCCCTTACAGCGCCGTAAAACGGCAAAGTGTCATAAAAGGAAGAGTCCTTTGTTTGCACGGACTGTTTTATTTTTCTTTTATTTGTCATAAATAAATGGTGAGCTTTTCATTGCGTTCCAGTGTTAAAAACTGTCAGTTTTGTTTGTTTCTTAATTTGCCCCATTATTACAACAAAAATACGATAATTTCATTTATTACTGGTCTATAAAAGTGTTAACATAATGATTTAATATATTTACGAGTTTGTTCTTTTAGGATATTATTTGCCACTTGGACTTTGTAATAAAACAATAATTAAAGTAGCAAGGAGTTATCCGCAATGATTACAATGTTGTTATCCGTGTAATTGTGCCATAAGCCTTTAAAACCTTCCTGAATTTTCAATTATTTCCAAGATTAGCCCCTTCTGTAATATAAAACATTAGCGTTATACGAATGGTTTAAGTTTACAAAATCAACGGTTCGAAATGTGTTTTACACTTTAGAAATACATAGAAAGTTTACGAGATTTTAAATTAAATGTCGTAAGTTTAAAATATCATAATGTCCTTTAAAATAACAACTCAATAGCTTACTTACTAGTAGTCGACATTTCGTACGTTTAGAATTTCCATTTCTCAACCTTGACGATGGAATAAAATCAGAGAATGAAAAACGTACAGAACCAATTTAGAATTCAGAAATAAAAGCAATAATCTTCTACGCCAAGTCAGCCATAAAAATGCAAAGAAAATTAATAAAATATACAGCTGGAGTGTTTATTTTTAAAACCTGATTTATTCTACATTTAGCATAAATTCTGTCCCAAGATAAGTTTATTTGTGCCACTTGTGATGTCCAAAATTCAATTCAGTTTGACCCGTCTCTAACGTAGACAGAGAGTTGTGAGTGTGGTGTGGCACAAAATGACCCCCTCCCCCATCTACTGGCTAATAAATAATACACATCTATAATTATCAAGCCCGTTTGTATTAGCACTAAACAGATTTTTTTTACAAGGGCATTTCCTGTAGAATACAAAATAGAATACAAAGTACATTTATTCGTGAAATATACATGACTTTGACCCAACTAAGTAACAAAATATACTTGTCACTGGGGTCCAGCTTAGCATGTAATACATATAGCTCGCTGGCTCTTCGAGGCAGCAGTTCGCCTGCAAATCTCATATGGGGTTCTTTTGTTGTAGAGCAAGGATTTTCAATATATATAAATTTATTTATGAAGTTGACCATATATGGGTCGCATACTTCCTAAGCCGTGGTGTTTCTTGTTCTTCATTTCTTTTTAGTATTACTTTATTCTCTCCAACTGCTCGTCTCTGATCATGTGTTTAGCTTTGGCACGTCTTCTTCGTAGGTTGTGTTTTATATTGGAATTCTGAAGCGGTTCCTGTAATCTATAATTTCTTCTGTAATACCTATTTTATTGGCATCTCTTTTCACTGCTTCTATACATTATGCTGCTTTCAGTAGTGTATTACTTAATTAAAAATGTTTTTGTAATCCGTGTTTCTTCCATTCTTTTCAAGTGTCCATAAAACTCTTCCATTCTTTTCAAGTGTCCATAAAACCTTCTCTTCCTCACAATGTCTCGTTTTTTATTCAGATTATTAAACAAATCTTCATTTATTTTTCTTCTAAATCATATGTTTTTCATATTTTTCTCAGGGCATTGCAGTTTTTGGGTATTTTTCTTTCTCTTTTTTCTAGTTCTTTCTTCTTCAATATTGGGCACTCTGATCCATATGTTGATTGTGTCCTAACTGTATTGTTATCTACCCACCCACCCACCCATTCACGTACAGTGGTATTGACCCACCCACCCATTCACGTACAGTGGTATTGAACCCACCCGCCCGCCCATTCACGTACAGTGATATTGACCCACCCACCCATTCACGTACAGTGGTATTGAACCCACCCACCCACTTATTCACGTACAGTGGTATTGACCCACCCACCCACCCATTCACGTACAGTGGTATTGAATTTTCTTTTAACACACACACACACACACACACACACACACACACACACACACACACACACACACACACACACACACACACACACACACACACACACACACACACACACACACACACACACACACACACACACACGCACGCACGCACGCACGCACGCACGCACGCACGCACGCACGCACGCACGCACGCACGCACGCACGCGCGCGCACGCGCGCACACACACACACACACACACACACACACACACACACACACACACACACACACACACACACACACACACACACACACACACACTCTTCGCTTGGATGAATGAATATAGATTTCTTATTATAGTATTTGTCTCTTAGTTTGTATGTAAATTATAATTTCTGTACTCTAAATTTAATTTTTGCGTTATCCAATCCCCGTTGGCTTGGGTTTACTCTACGAGTTGTTTAATATATGTCGAAAGAGTATAAACTCTTTCAATTAATCCTTGTTTTTTCATATACTTTTCAATCATGTTTGTGTTTTATATATTATTCAGTTTTCCGTAATATCTGTTATCTAGTCTTTTGTTAAGTAAAGGTCAAACCTTTGTGGGCTACAATGGGCTACCTTAAAAAAGGTAAATTCCATTATTCTTAACCACATTATCGGCAACTATTTTTTATATAACAATAAGACTTTTTAAAGTAATTTATATAATTAGCGTTTGAAATATCTAAAAAAAACTCGTCCGTGCATGTGATATATACAGTTCGTTTTACCTGACATGCGTGTTTAATTTGAAACCATAATTTTAACAATAATTTTGAAACGTTGAAAACAATTATATGGTTTTATTCTATTTAAATCTTTAATCATCTGGAAAATCTGAACTATTTAACAAAGCCATTAAAATTCAATTGAAATTTAATGTTTTGTAGTCCTGTAATTGTAGATCCCATGTAATGTTTTGCTATGTTGTAAATTAATAATAAGCCTGTTTTTAATTAATGAACTTAAAAACAGTCTTATTATAAATATATTCTGTTATTATATATATATATATACAATTGATTTATATATAATCAATTACTTTCAGGTATCATTTATGAATAACACATTTAGAACTCTCATAGTTTTAATCAGACTTTAAGATGATGTTGCACTTTGAATATAATGTGTGGTACACGTTTAGTTCTGTGAAGGTTTTGTATGTTATGTAGGCCTACTAAAATGTTCTCTACTTCTGTTGAATAAAATCGTGAATAGATGTAACTGGAAGTTTAGGAGATATGTCAAACTAAGCGCTGTTGCTTATCTTTGCTGCTTCGTTTCACCTATTCTTGTCTATTCTTCACAATTCTGCCAAATATTTGTAACCAGCCAAAACATTATTTTTGAGAGTTTATTATAGTTTATATACTTTGAAATTAATATTAATGTAGTTACACGTAAAAATGCTCCTAGAGTAACCATACATATTTTTAGAATTAAGTGATATGGACACTAAAATAATAATAACATAATGAAAATATATCATCATCGACTAACTTTTTTTCAATCAAAAACTGAAATAATTGTTTCTTATTTGTATACTATTTCTTATTTGTAATTGTAAACTATTTCTATAATTTTTACCAACTTTAAGTTCAGTTACTTTAAAAACTTAATTTTACGTATATTATATGCAATAAAATTATATACTATCTGACAGTTTAATTGTTGTTATTATTTGAAAACAAGTTTATTATTAGAGTCTAACAGAAAGGCGTGGTAATATATTTGTATTGAACTTAACGTTTAAAATAATTAACGAAAATTACTGGTTGATTTTAATTTTATTGATTTTAATTCAGTGCCTGCAATTAAATTCAGTAACTGAAAAAAACAGTTCAGTAAAATCTGCATTACAATACTATCCGTTTAACGTAAAATGTTCATCCATTGTGTTTCTTACAGTTAGTAAGGGGTGCCAAATATCTTTCTGACTATATATAATGTAATAAATGTTGAACTAAAAAAATGTTGTTGTTTAGGATGTAGTAACACGGCTAGAGAAAATCTTTGTCATTTTGTATTTAAGTTTTTGTTGGTTTTTTTCAAACCGGTACATTTATTGGTTTGATTGTTGAAAAGATTCGGTGCTATTTCAATGATAGTTTATTTTGATAAACATAAATATTCTATACCTGAGATCTAAAAGTTCCATATATGGTGTAGATTCCACGAAATATGAAAAACCAGATAGTAAAAAATGTTACAGTGTTAGAAATACATGTGTAAGCTGGTATGTAATATTTACTTATAATAACAACAAAACGTCGTTAATATACGGTCCCAATCATGAACTTTGTTTTAAAAATAATTTGGTTTTTAATTTGTATTGTACAAATAAAAATAAAAAAAAAACGCAAAAAATTTATACTAGTAATTCTAAAGAACTCTTAGAATGATTCGGCTTTATTTAAGTGACCTAAATAAAATATGGGTAGTTTTTAATACTGATGTAAATATAATTTATATTTGAGTGTATTCATGCATTCTTGTAAAATATATAAGTACTTTTTAATGTAAAATTTAGGGAGAGTATAACCAAACAAAAGGAAGAGTGATTCGGTCCATGCTTGGTATCGATGTGGTGAACGGCCTCATCGTTTATTACGACTGGCAATTCCGACGGAATGTCAGTTGTTCGACTCGATTACTGCTAACAAATAGTCGATTATCGTAATATTCTTTCCTGTAAACAGAATTTTCGTCAGAGTAAACTATCTATTTACCCGTTAGATTTACAAGCAAATTGTTCAAATGGAATGAAGCCAGCTCAGCTGTTGACATTTATAGATGTGAATAGTTTGCACTTGTAATGTTAATAGTGTTGTTTCAGTTACTCTATGGCTTCTCATATTTTGTGGAATATATACCTTAGCAGGGACCTTTTTAGTTATTAGGTTATTATGCATAGTTATTATTCATCTATTTAATGTTTACTTGCGAGTTTAAACTAAACTGTACGTTTCATTCTATCCCAGCTTTTTCAACCTAAAATTCTGAAAATAATTCTCGTTTTCGTCAGATCGCTGTTCTTACTAAGATAAATACAGAAGCCATTAAAGTTCCTGTTACTAATTTCCTCTTCACATTGTACAGTATTATTTACTTAAATAAAGTTGAAAACGTTGGAAACTTGTATGGGGAAAGCCATTGCTTTATTTAAAACCATATTATTGCCAACTAGTTTTATTTAACATTAAGTTTTTTTTGAGTAATTAATAAAATTAGTGTTCGAGATATATAAAAACAATTTATTCTTCTGTAAACTTATGATTTATATTTATTATGGTTTTGTGCTCAGAGAGATAAATAATTGTCAGAGTATTAAAAAGATGTATTACGATTATTTTATTAAGTTAGTTAAAATTATAAAATATGTAAAATGTGCTGCTAAAAAATAATACGATGTAAATAATAGAAAGTTTTCCTTTTACTTTTATCTCAAAGACTTTACATACTATCATTAAAATATTTAAAATTTATGTAGGTTAGTTTCAATTTTGTATAACTCTTTAAAACTTATATAGAATTTTATTGGTTATTTAGACTTACAAACATATAATTGCCAATACTTTATTGATAGATAGCCTTTGACTCGCGTAGTAATGTTGACAACATGTTTTTAGGTAGGCCCCTATCTATATTTACAGGCCAATTCACTCTATTAGACCATAAGCAATACAACTATCTATTCATTTTGCCGTTGGGATGACTGAAAGGCTGTCAAAAAAATCGAAACCTCGTTTTTTAGAAAACATTGTCTTCAGTTACGAAGTGATATGTGACATCCTAACTTAACAGCTCATAATACACATAACATCAGATTTACCGTATATTCTTCTGTGAGGAGGTTAGAGGTTGGTTAAGTAATTATTAGAAGATTTAACCAAAACAATATTCTGACCTTCACGGTCAGCCAAACACACTGAACGTTACCCCCCTTCCCTTAGAACGATGTCTTTTTAGGACCTTCACGGTCAGCCAAACACACTGAACGTTACTCCCCCTCCCCTTAGAACGATGCTTCTTTAGGACCTTCACGGTCAGCCAAACACACTGAACGTTACTCCCCTCCCCTTAGAACGATGCCCCTTTAGGACCTTCACGGTCAGCCAAACACTCTGAACGTTACTCCCCTCCCCTTAGAACGATGCCCCTTTAGGACCTTCACGGTCAGCCAAACACACTGAACGTTACTCCCCTCCCCTTAGAACGATGCCCCTTTAGGACCTTCACGGTCAGCCAAACACACTGAACGTTACTCCCCCTCCCCTTAGAACGATATCTGTTTAGGACCTTCACGGTCAGTCAAACACACTGAACGTTACTCCTCCTCCCCTTAGAACGATGTCTTTTTAGGACCTTCACGGCCAGCCAAACACACTGAACGTTACCCCCCTTCCCTTAGATCGATGTCTTTTTTGGACCTTCACGGTCAGCCAAACACACTGAACTTTACCCCTCCTCCCCTTATAATGATGCCCCTTTAGGACCTTCACGGTCAGCCAAACACACTGAACGTTACTCCCCTCCCCTTTGAACGATGCCCCTTTAGGACCTTCACGGTCAGCCAAACACACTGAACGTTACTCCCCTCCCCTTAGAACGATGCCCCTTTAGGACCTTCACGGTCAGCCAAACACACTGAACGTTACTCCCCCTCCCCTTAGAACGATATCTGTTTAGGACCTTCACGGTCAGTCAAACACACTGAACGTTACTCCTCCTCCCCTTAGAACGATGTCTTTTTAGGACCTTCACGGTCAGCCAAACACACTGAACGTTACCCCCCTTCCCTTAGATCGATGTCTTTTTAAGACCTTCACGGTCAGCCAAACACACTGAACTTTACCCTTCCTCCCCTTATAATGATGCCCCTTTAGGACCTTCACGGTCAGCCAAACACACTGAACGTTACCCCTCCTCTCCTTATAATGATGCCCCTTTAGGACCTTCACGGTCAGCCAAACACACTGAACGTTACTCCCCCTCCCCTTAGAACGATGCTCCTTAAGGACCTTCACAGTCAGCCAAACACACTGAACGTTACTCCCCCTCCCCTTAGAACGATGCTCCTTTAGGACCTTCACGGTCAGCCAAACACACTGAACGTTACTCCCCCTCCCCTTAGAACGATGCTCCTTTAGGACCTTCACGGTCAGCCAAACACACTGAACGTTACTCCCTCTCCTTATAATGACGCCCCTTTAGGACCTTCACGGTCAGCCAAACACACTGAACGTTACTCCCCCTCCCCTTATAATGATGCCCCTTTAGGACCTTCACGGTCAGCCAAACACACTGAACGTTACTCCCCCTCCCCTTATAATGATGCCCCTTTAGGACCTTCACGGTCAGCCAAACACAGTGAACGTTACCCCTCCTCCCCTTATAATGATGCCCCTTTAGGACCTTCACGGTCAGCCAAACACAGTGAACGTTACCCCTCCTCCCCTTATAATGATGCCCCTTTAGGACCTTCACGGTCAGCCAAACACAGTGAACGTTACCCCTCCTCCCCTTATAATGATGCCCCTTTAGGTCCTTCACGGTCAGCCAAACACATTGAACGTTACTCCCCCTCCCCTTATAATGATGCCCCTTTAGGACCTTCACGGTCAGCCAAACACACTGAACGTTACTCCCCCTCCCCTTAGAACTATATCCCTTTATGACCTTCACAGTCAGTCAAACATACTGAACTTTACCTCCCCCCTCCTCTTAGAACGATGTCCCTTTAGGACTTCACGGTCAGCCAAACACACTGAACTTTACCCCTCCTCCCCTTATAATGATGCCCCTTTAGGACCTTCACGGTCAGCCAAACACACTGAACGTTACTCCCCTCCCCTTAGAACGATGCCCCTTTAGGACCATCACGGTCAGCCAAACACACTGAACGTTACTCCCCTCCCCTTAGAACGATGCCCCTTTAGGACCTTCACGGTCAGCCAAACACACTGAACGTTACTCCCCCTCCCCTTAGAACGATATCTGTTTAGGACCTTCACGGTCAGTCAAACACACTGAACGTTACTCCTCCTCCCCTTAGAACGATGTCTTTTTAGGACCTTCACGGTCAGCCAAACACACTGAACGTTACCCCCCTTCCCTTAGATCGATGTCTTTTTAAGACCTTCACGGTCAGCCAAACACACTGAACTTTACCCTTCCTCCCCTTATAATGATGCCCCTTTAGGACCTTCATGGTCAGCCAAACACACTGAACGTTACCCCTCCTCTCCTTATAATGATGCCCCTTTAGGACCTTCACGGTCAGCCAAACACACTGAACGTTACTCCCCCTCCCCTTAGAACGATGCTCCTTAAGGACCTTCACAGTCAGCCAAACACACTGAACGTTACTCCCCCTCCCCTTAGAACGATGCTCCTTTAGGACCTTCACGGTCAGCCAAACACACTGAACGTTACTCCCTCCCCTTATAATGATGCCCCTTTAGGACCTTCACGGTGAGCCAAACACAGTGAACGTTACCTCTCCTCCCCTTATAATGATGCCCCTTTAGGACCTTCACGGTCAGCCAAACACACTGAACGTTACTCCCCCTCCCCTTAGAACTATATCCCTTTATGACCTTCACAGTCAGTCAAACATACTGAACTTTACCTCCCCCCTCCTCTTAGAACGATGTCCCTTTAGGACTTTCACGGTCAGCCAAACACACTGAACTTTCCCCCTCCTCCCCTTATAATGATGCCCCTTTAGGACCTTCACGGTCAGCCAAACACACTGAACGTTACTCCCCCTCCCCTTATAATGATGCCCCTTTAGGACCTTCACGGTCAGCCAAACACACTGAACGTTACTCCCCCTCCCCTTATAATGATGCCCCTTTAGGACCTTCACGGTCAGCCAAACACAGTGAACGTTACCCCTCCTCCCCTTATAATGATGCCCCTTTAGGACCTTCACGGTCAGCCAAACACAGTGAACGTTACCCCTCCTCCCCTTATAATGATGCCCCTTTAGGACCTTCACGGTCAGCCAAACACAGTGAACGTTACCCCTCCTCCCCTTATAATGATGCCCCTTTAGGTCCTTCACGGTCAGCCAAACACACTGAACGTTACTCCCCCTCCCCTTATAATGATGCCCCTTTAGGACCTTCACGGTCAGCCAAACACACTGAACGTTACTCCCCCTCCCCTTAGAACTATATCCCTTTATGACCTACACAGTCAGTCAAACATACTGAACTTTACCTCCCCCCTCCTCTTAGAACGATGTCCCTTTAGGACTTCACGGTCAGCCAAACACACTGAACTTTACCCCTCCTCCCCTTATAATGATGCCCCTTTAGGACCTTCACGGTCAGCCAAACACACTGAACGTTACTCCCCCTCCCCTTAGAACTATATCCCTTTATGACCTTCACAGTCAGTCAAACATACTGAACTTTACCTCCCCCCTCCTCTTAGAACGATGTCCCTTTAGGACCTTCACGGTCAGCCAAACACACTGAACGTTACTCCCCCTCCCCTTAGAACTATGTCCCTTTATGACCTTCACAGTCAGTCAAACACACTGAACTTTACCTCCTCCCTCCTCTTAGAATGATGTCCCTTTAGGACCTTCAGTGACGGTCAGTTAAATAGATTCGTTTTACTGTTTCGCTGAAACAGCTCTTTTATCACATATTCAATAATAAAATGTAGCAACAATACAACGTAATATATATTTAATATAATCGCTTTGTTTGGTACACTGTAACGCGTTGCATTCAGAAGCAAACTTCTGAATGCGTTACCGAAAGGTTTTACAGCTTTTAAAAGTTCACAGGTGAAAATACATCAAAAGCCCCAAATGATAAACAATTGACTCTGCTTTACAACTGTTGTGAACAGGTTTAATTTTCGGTTTATATGTTTTTGTTCAACTCGCGATCAAAATATAGTATACTACTGAGGTGAATTATTTTATAAACAATATTAATCAAGTCGTGCTTTGTTACGAATCACTATTTTCAATTAACTGTACAGTGATAAAGGCGAGATTTGTTTTATTACATTGAGTCAAATATTTGCCATCAACTGTGTTTTGCACATCAAGTTCAGTAAAGTAATTAGTTTTATATAGTTTCTGATTTTTTTCGAAGAGTACAGTTATTTTTTTAATGTACCTTCATTGCTGGTAGTATTTAAGAACTACTAAGAATAGTTTTATTTGTAGTTTCATTTAATATTCATTTAGGCCTCAGTATGAAATAGCGCTGTAAGACGTCAAATCTCGTGGCAATTACAATGTTTTGAAATGAAATGAAAAATGTCTTTATTGTATTTTCTTCTTATACAAATGGTTCAGTTAGAACTATGGAGTCCTCTTTTATACCTAACCATTAAATAGTGTTATGTTTAAAACATTCAATATTAATGTTTTATAGTGTGGTATGGAAACTTCTACATTACATATTTTTTTAATTTATTCAAATTGCTTCATTACCAACCACCATCCCATACATTTACATTTGTACAACCTTTCAAAATAAATGATTTTCTAAGGTTACTGTCTAAATTATAGCTATTTACCTTACCTATAGTTGTATTTTGACAAACGGCTTTGGCTGCGTTATAAAATGGATGTTCAGACGACTCCAGACATGTTTCAATATGCGAGGAACAGCTGTGGAAATATTTAAATAATGGTATTAGCCAAGGTGCTTTTATACCAAAACTCTACAAAAACGTTATAAAGTAGGCAAATTCAAATAAGTTTTAAATCTATTGCGTAGAATATAAGTACTTCCCACAGTTAATTAATTTATAGTAATTTAATTAATACACCAGATGTTAAGGTTTAGTCTGCAGTAGAATATGAGCAGATGGAACAGAGGTGGTTTTTGTGGCTGACTGCCCATAACATTCATCACATTTGTCCATCACTTGTGACACACTTGGACAAAGGTGTTATTTTGGCTGATTGCCCATAGCATTCATCACATTTGTCCATCACTTGTGACACACTTGGACAAAGGTGTTATCTTGTCCATCACTTGGGACTCACTGGACAAAGGCTGGTTTATGGCTGAATGCCCATAGCATTCATTACACTTGTCTATCACTTGGGACCCACTGGGACAAGGCTTGTTTATGGCTGAATGCCCATAGCATTCATTACACTTGTCCATCACTTGGGACTCACTGGACAAAGGCTGGTTTATGGCTGAATGCCCATAGCATTCATTACACTTGTACATCACTTGGGACCCACTGGGACAAGGCTGGTTTATGGCTGAATGCCCATAGCATTCATTACACTTGTCCATCACTTGGGACTCACTGGACAAAGGATGGTTTATGGCTGAATACCCATAGCATTCATTACACTTGTCCATCACTTGGGACCCACTGGACAAAGGCTGGTTTATGGCTGAATGCCCATAGCATTCATTACACTTGTACATCACTTGGGACCCACTGGGACAAGGCTGGTTTATGGCTGAATGCCCATAGCATTCATTAAACTTGTCCATCACTTGGGACTCACTGGAACAAGGCTGGTTTATGGCTGAATGCCCATAACATTCATTACACTTGTCCATCACTTGGGACTCACTGGGACAAGGCTGGTTTATGGCTGAATGCCCATAGCATTCATTACACTTGTCCATCACTTGGGACTCAATGGGACAAGGCTGGTTTATGACTGACTGATATAGCATTCAGAACACTTGTCCAGCATGACATCGGACAAGGCTGGTTTATGGTAGACTGCCCATAGCATTAATCAGACTTGTCCATCATTTGGGACTCATTGATACAATAACTATCTGACGTCACCAGTCAACAACACGTAAGTTCCAAAACGGTTTTGAGAGGATCAGGTTTGCGTATTTCAGAAGTTATTTTTCTCGCAGCGTCTACCATAGTCATCTTTGAAGGAATTATTAACGATGAAACGTTTACTTTGCTGTAAGGACTACAAAATATCCGTAGTTAGTAAATGCAACATAGTTTTTTTAATATGAGAATTTTTCAAATATTTGTTCATTAATACCAAAATTGTAAAAATATTGTTAAAAGTTATTCACGTCAGAGAAATCAATATTGCAATATTTGGCGACTTATTTTTCATTTCAATAATAGTACTTGTAAAATGAAACCTCAACAGGATGACGTACTCAGATTATATCATCGGTGGGTTGTTATTGTAAAAGTCCAAGTATCATGCGAAAAAATATGTCTCGAATACATCCATAAGACGAAAGTTGCATACGGGCAATCTGTTGAACAACACACGTTGTTGTAGTAAGGTTACGTACTACGATAATATCGCCATTTGGTTGTTGTAGTAACAGTGCAATATTCACGTACAAAAAATATGTCTTGAATACTTCCACTTTATGAGACGAAAGTTACATACGGACAAACTGTTGAACAACCACACTCACAGTTGTATCCCTTGTCCAATGTGCAGTCACGTACTCAGATAATATCGCCGCTAGGTTGTCATTGGAACAGTGTAAATACCACGTACAGAACATAAGTTGTCATCGTACACCAAGTACCATTAAATTCTTTATTTGATTTTCTATCGTGCTTTAGAAGTTGTCGTAAATGTGAAAAATAAGTATTATTTTTTAAATAAAGAATATAGCTTGGCTTCAATTTACTGTAGAGAAAAGCAAAGCGTTTCTCATTAGTAAGTAATTAACTAACAATAACCGACCAACCCACAGCATTCCTGACAGACAGTCTGCGGAGAAGTTTCTAAACAAACTACTGCGTGAAACATTACTTTTTTAACAAGCAAACTCCGAGTACATTGCCGAGGGCCCTGTCACGTCCAAACTTTACGGTTGGAAATGTTTCAATAGACTCAACAAAATCTGAATATACTCTAAACTACAAACTGTTCTATGAACGTTCGCCTTGACGGCGATGGGTTACTTTTTTGCATAGAGGTGAATTAGTTAATTATGTAACATAAATGTAAATTTTATAGTGAAAATAATATCGTGTTTTTAGTGTTCTATAAATAAGAATAAAGTTTATAAATTATTTGTTGTTAAAACTTATCCATTGGAATTTGTTTATATGTCCTAAAAAAAATGAACGTTCAGACATATTTGAACGTCCTATGTTGAACTTCAGCGTGCACATTTTTTACATTAGTTAACTGGTTGAAACTATCACTAAAAGGTTTATTTTGTCCAAAATGGAATAAACGATAGTTATATTTATGTATGCGTTTATTTAATTCATCATATTATATAATTCGAAATTCGAATATGTTACTAGATATTTAAATGAACAATGCCATCAACTCTTTAAAGCACATATAAAAGTTACAATAAAACCGAAAATCCAGGGTTTAAAACGTATTTCTAGAAAAAAAAAAAAAAAAAAAAAAAAAAAACAGTTATTTTATATAAGGCCAATAGATAGTAATATTTAAAATCATTACAATCTTTTAGCTGAGACAGATGACAAAAATTACTTACTAGTATCGTAGTTATATCGTTGAACTTTGTATCATATAAGTTTCATATTAGTTCAACTTAATAGAGACAAAAACCTGCTGATGAATTTGTTGATTTAAAACCCTTCGTCTAATTCTTTCTAGCGTAGAAATTGACTGATTGATACATTTAAGTAAGAGTGATTATTATTAAAATGGTACATGCAATTGATAAAGCATTGTAAAAAGCGAAATTAAGTCATCAAATGACAAAATTATATAGGTGTATTTAAAGTATATGATTGTTTTCTCAGTATCACGACGCATGTCATCTGTCACAGTTAACATAAGTGTCGGGTAAACTGTCAACCGGTTGACGTCACGATGACAGTATCACGACGCATGTCATCTGTCACAGTTAACATAAGTGTGGGGTAAACTGTCAACCGACTGACGTCGCGATGACAGTATCACGACGCATGTCATCTGTCACAGTTAACATAGGTCTGGGGTAAACTGTCAATCCGGTGACATCGCCATGTCAGTACTACAACGTATGTAATCTGTCACAGTTAACATAGGTCTAGGGTAAACCATCAACCCGGTGACGTCGTGAGTACAGTAATACAACGTATGTAATCTTTCACAGTTAACATAGGTCTAGTGTAAACTGTCAACCCGGTGACGTCATGATGTCAGTATTACGACGTATGTAATCTGTCACAGTTAACAGAGGAGTGGGGTAAACTGTCAACCGGGTGACGTCGCGATGTCAGTATTACGACGTATGTAATCTGTCACAGTTAACGGAGGAGTGGGGTAAACTGTCAACCGGGTGACGTCGCGATGTCAGTATTACGACGTATGTAATCTATCACAGTTAACAGAGGAGTGGGGTAAACTGTCAACCGGGTGACGTCACGATGTCAGTATTACGACGTATGTAATCTGTCACAGTTAACAGAGGAGTGGGGTAAACTGTCAACCGGGTGACGTCGCGATGTCAGTATTACGACGTATGTAATCTGTCACAGTTAACAGGAGTCTGGGGTAAACTGTCAACCGGGTGACGTCACGATGACAGTATTACGACGTATGTAATCTGTCACAGTTAACAGAGGAGTGGGGTATACTGTCAACCGGGTGACGTCGCGATGTCAGTATTATGACGTATGTAATCTGTCACAGTTAACAGAGGAGTGGGGTAAACTGTCAACCGGGTGACGTCGCGATGTCAGTATTACGACGTATGTAATCTGTCACAGTTAACAGAGGAGTGGGGTAAACTGTCAACCGGGTGACGTCACGATGACAGTATTACGACGTTTGTAATCTGTCACAGTTAACAGAGGAGTGGGGTAAACTGTCAACCGGTTGACGTTGCGATGTCAGTATTATGACGTATGTAATCTGTCACAGTTAACAGAGGAGTGGGGTAAACTGTCAACCGGGTGACGTCGCGATGTCAGTATTACGACGTATGTAATCTGTCACAGTTAACAGAGGAGTGGGGTAAACTGTCAACCGGGTGACGTCGCGATGACAGTATCACGACGTATGTAATCTGTCACAGTTAACATGGGTGTAGGGTAAACTTTCAACCGGGTGACGTCCCAAAGACAGTATCACGACGCATGTAATCAGTCACAGTTAACAGAGGTGTGGGGTAAATTGTCAAACCGGTGACGTCACGATGACAGTATCACAACATATGTAATCTGTCACAGTTAACATAGGTGTGGGGTAAACTGTCAACTCTGTGACGTCGCAATTACAGTATTACAACGTATGTAATCTGTCACAGTTAACATAGGTCTGGGTAAACTGTCAATCCGGTGACATCGTGATGTCAGTATTACAACGTATGTAATCTGTCACAGTTAACAGAGGTGTGAAGTAAACTGTCAAACCGGTGACGTCACTATAACATTTTCACAACGCATGTAATATGTCACAGTTAACAGAGGTGTGGGATAAACTTTCAAACTGGTGACGTCACGATGACAGTATCACGACATATGTAATCTGTCACAGTTAACAGAGGTGTGAAGTAAACTGTCAACCGAGTGACGTCCCGATGACAATATCACGACGCATATAATCTGTCACAGTTAACAGAGGTGTGGGTTAAACTGTCAAACCGTTGACGTCACGATGACAGTCACACGACATATGTAATCTGTCACAGTTTACAGAGGTGTGAGGTAAACTGTTAAACTGGTGACGTCACAATGACAGTATCACCACGCATGTAATATGTCACGGTTAACAGAGGTGTGGGGTAAACTGTTAAACTGGTGACGTCATGATAACAATATCACGACGTATGTAATCTGTTACAGTTGACATAGGTGTGGTGTAAAATGTTAACATGGTGATGTCATGACGCATGTAATCAGTCACAGTTAACAGAGGTGTGGGGTAAACCGTCATTCCGCTGACGTCATGACTCTGTTTATTCGTTTGTTACTGTGTTAACGTAAAACGTGTCCTTTTATTTACGAATTCACTCGCTTGCACAATCAAACCTTATGAACACTCTAACATGATTGTAATTTGAAAAGCGCAGTCAAACCATTTAATGTTTACTTTTGTAAGTTTAGTAGTTTTGTTTCTTGTTTATGTGGTACGATATAATGCCACTATTAGTACTGTTATTTATGCTAATTGGAAACATACGATTAGTATTGTTACATTTGTAATGAGTTTATGGTCGGCTTTGAAATACTAATTAAAAAAGATTATTTTTAAAGATAGTAATATATATGTGTTCAGTATACGTACTAAACCCCGTGAGTTGTTTTAGGTGGTCTACGCTGCTAGGATGGTACAGTACTGTATTTTAAAATTAAATATAAATTAACATAGTTGATATAAAATAAGTTGACGATTAATCTTTTTCTAACTATATAACTGAAGGTAAGTTAAGTGTAATCAAGCAGTTAGTGCTATCTATTATGTAGAAAACCATATCTGCTACACAATTAATCTAAGCTTTATAAAAATGCAAAAATCTATCTCTTTTTGCATAAAGCTTTAGATTGAGATATTCAGTGTCAGAGGTAGGACTATATTAAGGGTATATTATAGATCGCATGTCTTATCAGCCCTTATCATCTCCTTTATGGGCTAATAAAGCCATCCTGGTCATAATATATCTGGCACTATTCCAACCCTTATATAAATCATGGTCTGATACTACCGGTTGTAGTGATCATACTATGAATTATACCTATAATATATGCATACATACGTAGATATGTACATAGTTCATCTTTAAAATAAAAATTAAATTAGAAAAGATCTTAAGACTAGTATATGTAATTAAAGCTAATGGAAGGGTGATATATACTCGTCACAGTTACATTCTTGGTCATAAGGAAATCAGTGAAGGTCATTCAATCAACCAACCCATTTCTCTCTACACGACATTCCAGAAGGCACTCCCACCGTTATTTAATGTGCATTCGAATGTTGACTGTACTAGTGTATTAATAGACGGCATCTGCATAGGAAATACGTTTATGACGTAGGTACTTAACTTCGTTAGTACAGCTTCCAAAATATTTTTTTAAAAATTCAAACCTACAAAACGTTAATAATTACATAAATTTACTATGTAATATATTTTAGAAAATAACTTACATAACCCAAATACTTATAATTTCAATTACATTATTATTGTATGAACGTTACTATATTATTTGAGTTACACTTATAATTAATTTTCTGAATCTGCCTATTTGGCTTCAGAGTAGAAACAAAGATTTTTGGAATGCTACAACTAATAGCATTGAAAATTCCGAGCGTCAAAGGTTCGTTCAAACGCTACTAAGCGCCCGTATTAAGTCGAGAGATTTACTAAATCAAGCATAAATCTGTCGCTTGATTCAGTGAATCACCTTCCTCACTGTCTATGAATATAAAATTACTTTTCCTGGATAAGATTCATCGGCTTACATCTGTATATTTCCGACAAAGTAGTGCAGTGGCTATGGCTATCCTAGGGTCGAAAGTTTGAATTCCTATCTGAGCCAACAGTTGGTACTTCTTTTGTTGGATAAAGATCACGTAAATGCTTGCAGGCCCGTTGGAACTGGCGAATTATTTTTGTTTATAACAATATAAGAAAACCACTTGTTAATGACGCCTGCCAGATCTATGACGTGGTGATAAGTTTAAATGAAATGAGTATAATATTTGTTTAACTGAGTAAACGTTAGAACTATTACGTCCTCTCTTACATTTAACCTTGCACTTAATCATGCTTCAATTTATTGTTCAGAACGCAGTAAAATGGTGAGATAAAAGAAAGAGCAGTACGTTACAAAATGGCTGGAAACGGCAGTAATGCAATGTCTCATTTCTGCAATAAGTCAATAACATTACATATTTTACGTTTGAGTGACCAATAAATCCAGAGGTCCGGTTGTTTCCCTTGGAAGGGAAGTAGAGCAAAAAAGTAAGAGTAATTTGTCTTCTTGTTCTTAACAACTTTTCTTTATCTTTCGTACTTCCGTTTTCAGTTTGTTTGAAGCTATTCACTGTCCACATGAACGGTGCCATTGACGTAATTTAACGCTTATTATCTATGTGTTAGTCATAAAAATACCGATTATTGTAAATTTATGAGTTTTGTCTCCAAAAGTAACTTCAATTTACCTCGTATTTTAAGTTAATTTCAGGATGTTTTCAGATGTTAGGTTTGATATATTTATACGTTGGTAACTACGACCAGTTATAATATCTATAGCCAAATAACACAAAACAGGTTTTTGTTTTTTATACAAATGCTATAAAAATTTAGCTTCTATTTACATAGTTATGCTGAAAGTGATTTTTAAATTAATTTATTCCTTTAAAATGTTTAAAATTGTCTGTTTCTAAATAAAAAAAGGCTATTTGACTGTTTTACCAGATTATGTTTGACTGTTTTGTGATTTTCTCTACAAGAAAAATGTACCTCCACAATTTCATCTCGATCAATAAAAATATACGTATTGTGACGTGTTTACGTCCTAATTTATAAATAATTAATCGCTATGTGGGTTTTACAAATAAGCAACACGATATACTAAACAATTACTAAATTTATTGAGTATATAAAATTAACTTATTATAATTAAATGGATTATTTCCTTAACTTTAACTATTGTGAAAAGTACAATTTACTATTAGGCCTACTGTTACAGTTAAACTAATTTATATTTACAATCTTAGATGGCATCAATAATTACAACTACTAATTGCAAAGTGACTACTAAATTCCTTTCTTTTAATTACAATTCCTAGCTCTATAAAGTGGCTTTCCTAGATTCTCTACTATTATTTACAATTACTAACTATAAAGTGACTCTACTAGATTCCCTACTATTATTTACAATTACTGACTACTAATTGACTTTACTAGATTCCCTACTACCTACAGTCCAATGCTAAACAGTTCACTCACAGTTTCTTCAGTGTCCCTTCAGAAGTCGTCCACAAGTACCGCACTGCTCCTTCTTTGATCCCCACAACGAACCACTCACCGGTAACTTCTCCGTAGACCACTTCACTAAACTCGGACACTTCACTCGCACTGTAGAACTCGCTCACTGTCGCTGCAAACACCCGGCTGTAGGCTCTAGACTCACTGACTGACTGACTGACTGACTGACTCGCGCTGGTATCCGGCCGTATATATCACCTGCAGGTCTCCATCTAGAAGCTTCTTGAATTCCCCTGCCCCCGAAGTTCCGTGACAGAGCTGGCTCGTCAATCGAGAAGAATCTAGAAGTCCATTGATGAGGTAAAGGCGTTCATGCGTAAACCATTGTGCCCCAAAGGTTGTAAACAAGCAGGGCAGATGGTCAGCGACCCATCCATTACTTCCGCATCACCGATACCCAGGCAGAAGACCACTCCGGATATCACACTATAATAATCAATTATCTATTTTATTTTATTTATTTTACCAATTTTTGAGATTTAGAACCATTTTATACGGTTTTTGCTACATTAAAACTATTAATACAATTAAAATTAGAAAAAGAATACAAATAAAAACGAAAAAGAATACAATATCTTTGTAAAATTGTAACAGCTAACTTATAATTGATATATCTAATATGCATCGATGTCCAATATTCTTGCACATAAATGTTATCATGGTCTTGTAATTGTCATTTAGTTGGAATCTTGTTGTTATTGAGCTGTTATATTTCTTATCAATATATGTTATTTATTTGTGCTAAATATTTTTTATTTATTTAGCTTTGTATAGTTTGTTGATATTTTCCCATTTTATTATTTGTTGCTTGTGTTATATATCAATTTTGTATAGGCTTGGGATTAAATTAAAAGTGAAATTTAAATACTATGAAATATTACAGTAGTTAAAAATTAAATATCGTTTCTAGTTATATATTTTATTTCATAGATCAAACGTATTCTATATGCATGGCTGGTGTTTTTAAAAATTATTTTTTATATATTTTTAGAACTTTTTTAGTTGTTTGTGCATTTTGAGGAAGCAAAAATGTTGTAATGGCCCAATGTTATTGGGTGTTTAACCATAGTTGAGGTAAGGAAATAAAATAAATAATTAATATCAAACATTTAAATTATTTGTACTACAATAACGTTATGAAATCTTAAAATACATTCAAATAGATTGATGTACATATAATAAAATGCTAATTAAATATTTAAACAACAGCCGTATAAAATTATTATATAACAAGTTCATTTATTTTGCGTGTCCTATGGAAAATTAGATCAGACTTCAAAGCAATCCTCGTGAAAGGGGGTTCATTAAACAGAAATAAACACACGCCCTTCGTTTTGTAGGAAAACCCTGCCAAACAGAGACTACACTGCCATAATGGGTCCTTTAGTACACGAGTAGTTGTCACGTATGACTTTGTTACTCTGTATGTCCTTCCATGAAGGTTGATCTGACAAGTCGTTGGTCTTATATCACATCAAACATTTGTTACGATCGTTTCAACCTTAAGCCTATTTAATTTACTATAACAATTATATGTTGGTAAAATCTTCCAGCAGTTTTAATTCTGCTGAATATTTTAGAATTAAATATTAAATTTGTCATTAAAATACCATATGCTTGCTGCAGGATATTTGTCAATTCATAATATGGCTCTTGTGGAAATCGATTTTACAATTACACAACTATGGGATGGCAGGAAAAGTTGCTGGGAACAGAATGTCAGGTGGAATTGCACTTTGCGAGTAGTTTTAGAACTTACCCACATGATCGTCCCACATGATCGTCTCACATGCTTGTCACACATGCTCGTTCCACATGATCGCCTCACATGCTTGTCCCACATGCTCGTCCCACATGCTTGTCCATTAACGAAATTCAACTTAGTTCGTGCGTTAAAATGCAATTTATTTCATTTTAATCTGAATGGAAGGCTAAAGGCCGGTTTACACTCATATCTGGAGAGCTATATAGCTCAGCTACAAATTCATTAAAATTGACCTAATATACCAGTTATATAGTCCGACTATACGGCAAATATTTAGATCGATATAGCAGAAAATGAGCTATCCGTTGGTTGGTGGTACAGATCAAAGAAAACTTGCAGCCCAGCTATATAGCTAGAAGCGCTTTTTATTTGTAGCAGAGCTATATGTACTGATAGTTACAGACTAGAATGAACGTGGATTCGTCCAACATACAGACATGCATCACATGTAGTATCTAAAATAATGAAGGCGTTTCTATGTTTATTACGACAATTAACATGTATTACCTAACGAATTTATATAGTACACATTGAAAATTAAACACAAACTAATATTTTAAATATTTTATTATTAAATACCTTCGTCTAATTATTAATAACAAAATAGTCAAAACACGATCCTTGGGCTAAGATGAATTTATTCAATAGTATTTTAAAGTTTTGTATACTTTATAAACGTACAAAATGTTTAATTTTGAAGTAAAATAAAGCACTCTATGTGTATTTTAACTGTAAACCCTTGGTGTATGTTTATGTGGAACTGAAATGTTCACGTAATGTTCCTTGAGAAACACAGTAAGTTATTTTTAAGTAATTTTATAATATTAAATTCTTCTGCTAACATTATGTGTTCTTTATTGTATCGTGTCGTGAAAAACTCCCTAGTCTACCATGTTAAAGAACACGTCATGTTAGCATAACAAATTATTACCATAAAATTACTTTAAAATAACTTAGTATGTTATATATATATATATATATATATATATATATATATACATAAACGTTAATGAGAAAAATAACTAGTAAAGTTGTACAAGGTTGATTTTCACAAATTAATCAAATAACATTCAGTGATTTGTTAAACAATGTATCAATTTAAAAAGTTTTTGCTACCTATTAAAAAAAGTTTATATAGAAAATATTTAATAACAGCATCATTATCATGCGACTTAATAACCCGGTGTGCCCACTACAATACAGCCTGTAGAACGCCTGCGAACCAGGGTTAGGCAAGTCTGTAACTATCTGTACCTCCCCTTCCACTTCATTTCCGCCAGCGCCGTGCTGTTTGAGCATCGGTGTAGAGTTGCAAGGACGTTAAACTGCTGTCCATTGTTTCCCTTTAATTCGTGTTCAGTGAATTTTACGAGAAATGAACAATGTATTTTAATTGAATTTGAGTGGAGTAAAGAAAAAATATGAAAATTGATTGAACTTTTTAGAGAAAATCCTGTCTTATGGGATGCCACACATGTAGACTTCAAAATGAGAAACAAGAAGCAAGACGCATGGAGTGAAATTGCCTTAGAAATGCATGTGAACATTTGTGAACAACATGTGAAAGATATGAACTCGGGAAGATGCGCTGCTTGATTGGCTAATATCAGCGGAACTCGAAGAAATGTATAAGTGGTTCAGGACACCGATCCAAAATAGCATTTTTACAACATGTTACACTTGTCGTTACAGCAGCAGCAAGAAGTACGTGATTGCTCGGCATCTTCAGGCAAACTAATCTGTTACACAAACTGCAAATTTTAAAAATTTAGCAGAGCTATATTAATAATAATTTTTACCAAGTGACCTACGAAATTTGTATTACTAGAACATGAAAAATGATTTTAAAATGATTTACGTTTCGTGTAATTAACACTACTGTTTAATTTATAAACATACAGAGTATTTTTACAGAGTTAGTACAATTCATTCATTCATTTTTGTAATCCAGTTAATTATACAATTTTAATTCAAAATTTGAGCATGTACGAAAAATATATATAATTTACTACGCATTACATTACGATCAACTCGGGAATAAAAGAAGCTTGTCATATCTGTTGTTTAGAAACAATGTTTATAATTTTCCAATTAACTATCAATCAATTCATGATAATGAAACTAATTAAAACCTATGTTATTACATTTTTGCAACATATGCTAAGTTATTAATATTTTAAACTTTTGACTCTATTTAGTTCAAAAATGTTTACTATTTTTCATGAAAAAGTTATATATTTAACATGATTAGTTTATTTATAGTAATTTATTAAAAGGCTCATATGTGTTGGGGTATTATTTGATAAATGTGTGGTACTTTAAATATTTTTATAATTGTTTAACTATTTCTTAAATTAATAATTATTCATTCGCAATAGCAATCATATAGTATAACTTCTAAAAACATTGGCTACATGCTTAGTTGTGGTTAGATTAGTACAATTAGTATGGCCGTTTTAATAACCAATATTTGTGTTTCAGGTTTGTGCTGTCGATTTTGATTGTGTGAAAGCAGATGATTAGTAAAACGAGGTTAGTAAAAATATTGTTTTCAACTATTTAAAAAAAGTCAATGAGAAAACTAAGAAATGTTCCTATTGATATTCGTAAACTAATATCAATTCTAACTCGTGGGTTAATAAACGTTTATGTAATAGGTAATATATACATTTTATTTTAAAATCTATTATTACATTAATATGCTTTGCATAGCAATGAAAATACATTAATTTTAGTGTTTATTTATAATTGTATACACTCTCTTGTATTGTACCCTACTGTAATTTTGCAATTTCATTTTATGCATGGTAATTGAAGTAAAGTAACCAGTTTTTACTTAGCTCGGGTGTTGCAGTGAAAGTGGATCAGGAAAGGGGAACTAAATGGGTTTAAAGACAGAACAGAGGAAAATAGATAAAGATGGATAGATAGAGGTGGATAAAAATAAATTCGGGAATGAAACAGAAATTGAAAATAAATGGGAGAAAAGGATTGATCCGAACCTAGTTTGGAATTCGAGATAAGGTAAATGTGAGGATAAGAATGAAAACGGACCTAGGGAGGAAGAGGATAAAACAACGGAAATGAAGACAAAGATGGAAGAGACTCGATGGGGAAGGGAAATTAGACCGTTTGATATTTCTATGTTTTTGAGCCTGTTATTTAAGTCTATGCTACAAATAATGTATATTTTAATGGCATAAAACTACTAGTGCACGTATATCAGATTAAAAGTAAGTACATGCTGACACACAAGAAACTTGTTAACTGTGGGATTGACTGTTGGATCTAAAATACAAAATAAATTGAAATATCTTCATTCAAAACAAAACTTGTTAATCTCTCGGGTGATTAAGACAGATTTTTTTTATTTGATAACTTTTTGTTTGCAATAATTGGACATAGTAAAACCGATAGGCCGTTGATATATCGAGGACAGGGGAACTATTTTAGTTCATTGTATTATTGAATAGAGTTAAATTGGCGTTGAATATCTCAAATTAATTGGCGTGTTTCATTAAATTAAGAGAGAAGTAATCAGTTACTATACTGTTTCAAACAAATCGACTGAGAATAACATGTAACAAATTAATTTAATTTAGATTTGAATAACTAATAGCTTGATAGCATTTCTGAGAGTTATGAAATTTGTTCGGCTTCTGTTTACGTTTCTACGTTTAGATAAAATTAGAAAGTATTTTAATTAAAAACACTATTGATAATAATATACTAAAATAATATCACGTCTTACGGACCATTTAGTATCTTAAAGGCTGATTTTTCAATGTAATTTAAGGTAAAGAGATGTTGTGGTTCCTATGAGTCTTTGCTCTCTAGCAAATTATTTCTCTCTACGAAGACATTTAATAGACGACCTATTCAATACGCTTTTAAATTATTAATTGTTGTTTGTTTATTTTTACTTAGATGGATTCTGTGGCAGTATCCTTTTTCAGTTAAAAATAATGTGGTTTTTGTATTTTTTAAATTTCCATTTTACCGATTTTACTATTGAAGTGTAGCTCAATTATGATTCAAGCAATTGATTTGATCAAAGCCAATAATGATGGTTTGTAAAGAAAATCGATAAAGGGTTTTATTTTAGATGTAATTATATTTTTGCTGTAACTGTTAGACATATATTACAGAAATCCCACTGAAAATCCTGTTTATAAAATTTAACAAATTAAGTAAATATATTAGCATATTTAATCGCTAATTGTTTTATTTTATTATATCTATTTTTCTTTTCTATTTTAGGTTTTTTATAAGGTATTCAGACCTACCTTGCAAAGGGAATTTTATGAAGGCAATATTTAATTTCAGTTTTCGTTAGTCCCGCCTTTCAAAGGCAATAGATCATATAAAATTCTCACATCTTCGTTCTTACATGGTAACAATTGTGTTGTGCGACGTTCACTATGTATTTCTATCATAACGTAAAATTCGAAAAATACAAATTATATAGCAAGTTTTCGTCATTTTATATACTTTGTAAGGGAAGGAAAGAAGAAATTATCGTTATTCTTGACTAAAGGGCTTAAAAACAGGGAAGAGGCCACAACCAACAGTGTGCTTGATGGGTGTCGAGTATCTAGTTCTCCAGTTCATCGTGTCGAAGGCTGTGTTATCACCGTTGTTAGTCTCTGCTCCCCTTATTCCCCTCTAAGCCCACAAGGATAATCGTATTAATTATTAGTATATATTTATAAACATGTACATTAGTTGTAATCAAATTAAATGTGTTTGTTGCGGTCATAAGAAAGTGATATACGATTCTTTTTTTCTGTAGCTTAAATGTATTTATAATTTTACTCTAATTAAAACAGTGCATTTGGTAACATTTCCCAACAGAACAATATCATATTACATTTGAATTTTTTCCATAAAATTTTGAATAATTTTAGTCACATATCAGTTTTTTTATTTTAAAATGCACAGTTTATTATTTCAATTAATTTTAAGAAACAATAAATGGTAAAATAGTAACATCGGTTTTGTTCCGCCACCAATCTTGTGCTATTTTACCATCTATTGTTAATTACAACCAATCAGGATAATACCGATAACATAACGTGATCATTTAATCCAGTCAGTATATATTTACTTTTTATAATATTAAATCGAAATGTGCAGTTAAAACAGTAAAATAACATTATTTCCTAAACCTAACAAAAGATGGGAAAAGTAGGTCAACAAGGCACAATGAGGTTTGACACAAACGGTCCATTATTAAATAGCAGGGACCACTGTGAACTGGACTGAGGCGAGAACCTCATACATATACATGCACGAGAGACCAACTGTGAACTGGTCAGTGATGCAAGAAAAATACAACCAATGGGAACATCTTTTATTACTCTTTACTTAAAAACAATCCAGTATTATTACCTACTCATAGACGAGGAAAAACTATTTAACATTTTTTCGTTATTTATTTAAAGTTGTATTGACACCTAAGAACTCATTTAAGCTAAATGTATATGTAAATATTTTGTTTTCTTGTTGATGTTTTTAAAATGGATGACGCTCCCTTATTCGTTTAGTTATTAATTATCTCATGTATCTATGCAACTAAGTCCTTTATCTAGAAATTAAAATTAGGAGTTTTAAGTTATGCTCTTTTAATGGCGCATTTTTTTCAATTTGATTGATCGGACAGCATTTAAACGGGTATAATTTTAAAACATAACTAAAGATAATTGCTAGGGGTATTGTTTTTATTATTATAATTAATTTCGGATATTGAATTGAATTGACCTAAGTACCTTAATTTATGTATTACAATTCTTGTAATATAGGCTGAGTAATTTTTAAATATTAATCAAAAAGAGTCAAAAGAAATAAACTATTTCCAAAGTTTTATTTACATAAATTTATTTTAGAACATATTTAGTTGTGTCTTGACTATATTAAAGAGCAGGTAAAGGAGGCAGTGTATGTTGGAAATATGTGTAACTGAATGTGAGGTGAATCTCAAATAAATTTTTCCGTTTGATTTTAGAATTAATTGTAATAAATATGTTTATGTATTGTATTATATTTATGTTATGTTGACGATTGCATAACAATATAAACATGTTGTTTGAAAGTTATTTGTTATCATTGGTTGTTCATGATATGTAGATAATATTTTGAGAATTCCAATGCTTTGAGTGTTTAAGAAACAAACACAACATTTCGACGGGTATAACAAACTCCATCCGTCTTCAGGTGTACTTACTAACTAAGTCTACATCCAAAACAATTTTTTTTCTTAACCCTTACTAGATCAGAAAAGACTTAATACTACATGCTAGATACTAATGATTACTGTTTAAATTTAAAAGTTCTGAAAAACCATTACATATAACATTATTATACAAAATATAATACACAATATGAAATACAAAAGAAATGCAAAATATGATGTTCCCCAGAACCCTAGCTAAGAGGCTTGTCATGAGGAAATCTAAAAAAAACATACATTCAAACACAACAGAATTGTTCAAAAACACAGGGACGATTACAACACCCCCTCTCCAATATCACCTTTCACAGTCCACCTAGGCATCGCTTGGAGGGGGCTACCCCCCATTACTTGTCACGGATCGGCTTACCGCAAGGATTCATCGTGTTTGACGGTCGTGGTGAGTTGATCTCGTGTGAGCGAGGACTCCTTCCTCCGCCTCAGTGGAATTGGAAGCTGGTTGGATAAATTGAATATTTTGTCTATTTAATAACCTGCTCTATGTTTTGTTAAATTTTTTCATATTTTGCATTTATTTTTGTACGTCATTGAGTATTTGGTCTATTTAATAACTTGCTCTTTGTTTTGTTGACTGATATCATATTTTGCATTTCTTTTGTATTTCATATTGTGTATTATATTTTGTGTAATTATGTTATGTGTGATAGTTGTTTAAGAACTTTAGACTTTCAACAGTAATCTTTAGTATCTAGCATGTAGTATTACTACAAGTTTTTTCTAATCTAGTACGGGTTAAGGACAACAAAAATTTGTTTTCGATGTAGGCTAAGTAAGTACACCTGAAGACGGCTGGAGTTAGTTATACCTGTCGAAACGTTGTGTTTGTTTCTTAGCACTCAAAAGCATTGGAATCTCCAAACATTATCTACATATCAATATAAACATTTGTTACTATACAATCAAATAAAAGAACTATCGGATATTCTGTAAATGGCTACAAATTATTGAATAAATGAAAGTGTTTTTTTATGTATATGGTTTTAGTAGTTATACCTAAATATTAAGTAATTTATATAAGGAGTGTTAAAAGTCCTGAACCAGGAAGTTAAGTACATTTAAAGAAATCCTTACACGTCTAAAAATGCATCTTAATTTTTTTTAAATTCAGTTTGCCATCCAAACAATGTGTCAAATTCTGTAAAAATATACATCCTGGATGGTGTTCAACGTAGAAATATTATCTGAAAATATCATGTACAGTTAACTTACATCTCCTGTATTATTCTACCTGAATAAAAATGTATAAAATGCTTTGCATATCTTTAATAGTACCATAATTCTTAGGCTCAAGAGGCTAGAGTCTTTTACTTAAAACAAAAATCTATGGTGGTTTCGCCGTGTTGGTTAAGGGTGGGCTGCGTGGTTGTGTTGCCTCCTCCCTGCAAAATAGGTTTGACGTGTGCAGACTATACTGAATAGCGAAAGGCTCTATCGCCACCTCAGTCTCAGAGATACCACTGAGGATTTCAAATACAGCATGGGCGAAACGTCTGAAGTTGTAGTAAAGAACACCTTGACGCTGGTGTTACCGAAATCTTTTCTATTTATTAATCTTTAATAGTATTTTAATGGAGGGTGTAAATTTTTTTTCATTTTCATTATTAAGACGCTTATCATCTATTATATATTAGGGGCGAATGATTGTGATCAGTGTATAAGAACGTATTGATATATACGTCACAAATAATATGTATAGTATATTAGGGGCGAATGATTGTGAAGAGTGTATAAGAACATGTTGATATATACGTCACAAATAATATGTATAGTATATTAGGGGCGAATGATTGTGATGAGTGTATAAGAAAGTGTTGATATATACGTCACATATAATATGTATATTATATTAAGGGCGAATGATTATGATGAGTGTATAAGAACATGTTGATATATACGTCACAAATAATATGTATAGTATATTAGGGGCGAATGATTGTGATGAGTGTATAAGAAACTGTTGATATATACGTCACATATAATATGTATATTATATTAAGGGCGAATGATTATGATGAGTGTATAAGAACATGTTGATATATACGTCACAAATAATATGTATAGTATATTAGGGGCGAATGATTGTGATGAGTGTATAAGAAAGTGTTGATATATACGTCACATATAATATGTATATTATATTAAGGGCGAATGATTATGATGAGTGTATAAGAACATGTTGATATATACGTCACAAATAATATGTATAGTATATTAGGGGCGAATGATTGTGATGAGTGTATAAGAAAGTGTTGATATATACGTCACATATAATATGTATATTATATTAAGGGCGAATGATTATGATGAGTGTATAAGAACATGTTGATATATACGTCACAAATAATATGTATAGTATATTAGGGGCGAATGATTGTGATGAGTGTATAAGAAAGTGTTGATATATACGTCACATATAATATGTATAATATATTAAGGGCGAATGATTGTGATGAGTGTATAAGAACGTGTTAATATATACGTCACAAATAATATGTATAATATATTAGGGGCGAATGATTGTGATGAGTGCATAAGAACGTGTTGATTTATATACGTCACATATAATTTGTATAATATATTAGGAGCGAATGATTGTAATGAGTGTATAAGAACGTGTTAATATATACGTCACAAATAATATGTATACTATATTAAGGGCGAATGATTGTGATGAGTGTATAAGAACGTGTTGATATATACGTCAAATATAATATGTATAATAGATACAATAATCATCCAAAAAACTAAGATTGATATTGTTAACTTGTATTTCAAAAATATTAGCGTACAGTTAATATTGTATAGAATATTTTACGAATTAATATATAAATTGTAACATTTGTATATTTTTATATCAAACGTTCCATTACTCATTACAAATAAATATATGTATTGAAGAATGTGTACAGTATTTTATCTTCAATATTTTTTAATCATTTAATTTATTCTCCGTTAAAATTACACTCTAGAGTACATTTGGTGAATTATTGGCAATTCATTTTGTGGTCATTCCAATTAATTAATTAAAATCACCCCCGCAAATGTAATAGAATGGTCCGATAACTACGTTTAGAGCATGCCACATCTACCGTTCATTAGCAATGTAAATACTAAACCAGCTAGTCTTATTTTGCATGTATAATGTAAAGTTTATGTGGAATACATTCCTTACGTTTTTTATGTACAAATAAATAAGTTATGAAATCAGTCTTTACAAACAGTTAATATTCCTCCAATTTAAGTATTAATCTGACATTATTATTACTGTTCCCTATTGATAAAATTGTACGTCCGTTGCTTTCCTTATATTTCATAACAATATACAATTTTTGTCAAAATTGGCGTAGCTGTGAACACTTGGCTTTTAAAAATAGAAAATGAATATATTTACTTAATACTGGAAATATGTTAACCAACCATCTTTAATACCTTTCAAGAAGAAATTAGTGTATCGTTTATGAGTATATTTGAAATATCGGTATTAACCCCATTTTTATACTCCACGCCAATCTTGATTTTTTATCACCAGTGGGTAGAATCAGGTTGTTTTTATGGGTCTTTTTTTTATTCCGCGGAAATAACATTTGATTAAAAAAATCGAAATTTTGGAAAATACCATTTTCCGATTTATCTCCGTTATTTTTCGTAATTTTTCATCATATTTTTAGTTCGATGTAGTTTTTCGTGCTGGACACGAATTTGACAACTATTTTGGTCTACGACAATTATTTTTTGAGATATCGTGGAAAAACTGCGTTCGCGGCAAATCACCTTTGTTGGTCATATGCACAATGTTAATAAGAGCTATGACTATCCACCAAAACAAATCGCATAAAAATTCCGCGTCATGGAAGACAGGCACCCGAATTTAACGCAAACTACGACGTTTTTTAAGAGTATACAGATGATTAGGATAAGTTAGCTTATGTTTAGTTAGGTAAGTAAAAAGTATATTTTTTGGAACGAAAAATTAATTTGATTGAAAAACCAGTTGTATATTCGTGTTTAGAGTTTAAAAAAATGTAAAAAAAAGTTGAAATATTCCTATTTTTAAAAAATTGTTTTTTACCATCGCATAAAAACTAGTTTTTGGATTATTCGGTAAAAACTCGATTTCCGTGGCTAAAATCAACCTTCTAAAAAATTAAAAACTCGTATTTCATAAATATTTCAACAAGAAATCGTATTTTCAGAGGCGTCTAGAAAGTGCATAATTACCTTTTTGTGCCATCAATACATCTAGATAAATATTACGATCCTTGCGGTAACACTCCATGTTCGTATTAAATTGGGATTTGGAAATGTAACTGTTAATTATATATGATTAAATAACACGTCTTAGTAAATTGATGTGTGATCAAAATATTTGTCGCAAAGAGGAATGGTTGAGATATTAGTAACTTTTGTTTAATTAAGTTATTCTTCTGAAATTTGGACTTCGATGTTTAAATGGACTTACAGTATTATAAATTGTATTTAATGTTAAACAAATGTAAATATTAGAAAACAATTATTAAAATAAAATAAAAATGTTTGAAAGTATATCTTTCATTGACAAACCTGTCTGTAGTAAACATATAATTCACTGTCCCTGCTTCCCTGTAATGATGAAGTTATCGAATCACGTTTCAAATAACCCACATTTATTTATCCCTGTGTGAAAGGCACTTTAATTGGCTCCATCAATATTCATTAAAAGGTAGAACTCCAATTTCCATTGATATGTTTACCTGACAATTCTGCATATCGAATATCAATGTTTAATTATATAGCAGAATTGTTTATTTGATAAATTGTGGTTATTGCCATTGTAAATGTTTTGACGGGATGCAATGTTGCCAACAAGGTGTATGAAATTGTTTGTAATAAACTATAACGTTATATCCAACAGGAGTACGTCTCGTTGTTTACATTACAATTTATTTTCCAGGCATATACATCAATATAAGTATGTATTATAAGGATACATTCCAGTTTTGAAAAAAAAAAAATATATATATATATATATATATATATATATATATATATATATATATATATATATATATATATATAGTGCAATAGTTTAGTGGATTATGACATCAAGTGGAGTTACCCACCTAACCTACTTTGGGGCCAAGTGTTGTCAAAACAGTAGGTGACAATATGTTTTGTTCTCAGCGTACCTATAATACTGATACCGTGACCGATTAATGGTTGCTATTATCGTGTAAACTACGTGAAGTCCGGGTACATCATCGTTTTGGTTGGTGGTAAGAATTCGGATGTTGCTCAGGAAGAGAACTGAGTGTCAGGTTTGTTGTCAGGTAACGAAATATCAGAGAAATCTCCGAGGTTCGAATTCCAAAATTTCCAAAAGGTCCCGTAGTTGTGTGGTCTATTGTATATTATTAAGTGGCTCCTTCCAACGGGCAGTTGACATCATTTAATATCAATGATTACACTCGTTCATCTATTATTACCAGGCCATATTCACGTATATCTTGACGAGTTGCTGTCCAATATAAAATAAATATACAAATCATTGCTGTACACACTTTTATAAGTATTTTTATGCAGAGATTCCCCTGGCTCCTTGGTCGTCCACTCCTCTCCACCATGCAGTGATGATATCATCGATAACTGAAGCTCCCTTACGTATTGAACTATTAACCAAAACGGCCGACATGTTTTTTTAGTATTACTGACATTTTTAAACACTATTTACGCATTTTTCTCATATCACTCATTCTATGATATAAATGTAATGTCATTTCAATTTTGTTTTCAAAGGGACAGCTAGCAGTATATTTATAACAACTGCTGGGTCGACTGGTTACAAACAGTTTACTTATCTCACACACTAACAATAGCTGACCAACAACAATAGGTAATATTCAACAGCCTATGGTAGAGAATATCCCGCTGATTTTATTACAAAACTGTTGTTAACCGTCTACTTATTTGTTTTATTACTTCTTGCATCTATTTAACAAACTATATAAAATTGTTTATTGTAATAATTATATTTTTTTATTCCATGGAGATAATCCTATTTAGATGTGTATTGGGCAAAAGAACGGGAACAGTCAGAGCTGGCTTTGATATTTATTTATTCTTAAGACGCAGGATCGTCAAGATGAGCGAATATGGAATTCGAATGAGTGTGATGAGTGTAGGTGAAAGAGTGTAGTCATTGTTACTATCTGAGTTCGACTTAGCTCAGAAAGGACTAAGACCTAAAGCCTTACGTGGAATCCGAACCACGTAGTATTTTATGTTATTTAATACATTTGTTATACATATTTTGATTTTTAAACTGTGCTTAAGAGGGTTAATAAATCACTTTTTATGAATCCGTTTCTTAGTTGACAAAATTTCATTTTTTTTGAACATATACGATGCATTAATTGTTTCAAAAAGACAATAAACAACTGAATCAATGTAACAAATGCATAGACCAATTCGGCTTCAGGATGCCAATGTACATAAAGTTCTCTTAGAGGTGGTTTTATCGTTGGAGCTCCAAATAATTTAGCTCAGCGTGATTTTCGCCATTTCAGTTGTAGTTGAGATAGATAATTCAAGTTCAAATACTCTAAAGTGACATTGGCTTCCGGTTAGGTTCAAGGTGACACATCACAAATACTCTAAAGTGACATTGGCTTCCGGTTAGGTTCAAGGTGACACATCACAAATACTCTAAAGTGACATTGGCTTCCGGTTAGGTTCAAGGTGACACATCACAAATACTCCAAAGTGACATTGGCTTCCGGTTAGGTTCAAGGTGACACATCACAAATACTCCAAAGTGACATTGGCTTCCGGTTAGGTTCAAGGTGACACATCACAAATACTCCAAAGTGACATTGGCTTCCGGTTAGGTTCAAGGTGACACATCACAAATACTCCAAAGTGACATTGGCTTCCGGTTAGGTTCAAGGTGACACATCACAAATACTCCAAAGTGACATTGGCTTCCGGTTAGGTTCAAGGTGACACATCACAAATGTTTTGGCTCCCACGAAAGTTATATATTACAAGAGTAGATCAGAGTTATCCCGTGATTAAAAAGTACACTTTTACTTTTGTTTAACATTTTTATTTTATGGCTTTCTTCAAATAAACTATTGGAGCCTCTGCGTATATTTCACCAACTACGAAAATATTGGTGAAATGAAAAGCTAATTTAAATGAAAAAGACTAAATTAGATTCCAACATAGAGAGAGAGGTTGTGAGATGAAAAAGATAGTGAGTTTGTGGAGTGGAGATCATGCATTGAAGTCCAGCGACCGAGGATAATGGCACCCCTACTAGGAATGAGTGAAGGGGAAGGAACACTCACTGTAGGAAAAAAAACACCGTTCCTCATCAAATTATTCAGAGTTCATATTTTTTTCTTGTCGATAGAAGCATAAATGCTATTTTCATACAGTAAAATTAATATAAGACAGTCACTATCGTTATTATCAAACAGATTTCTTGTTGTGTGGTGCATTTTGTATAAGTGATTCTATTGTTGCCCCGCCACTTATTGCAGAATACGTTTTTTCTGTTTACATTAACGTTGATCAGAGACAACTGAGATAAAAGAGACATAATAAATAATTTAAATAGTTAACATTTTAAAATAAAGAAACCGAAAATTGTGATGCCTAGAGAAACTGTCAATCTTAGTTTTTATGATTGGCAAGTTCGGATCTCAACTTATAAAACTTGATTTCGAATTGTTATTTAACATTACGTTATTTTTTTGTAAAAAAGTTCTTTTTAATTGAATATATTTATCAAATCAAATCAAAAACCATTTATTCAAATTAAAAATATTTACAAATTAAATTCAACCATGTGTAAGAATACACGCGCGGTTGACAAAAACAACACAAAACGTACTTCCTTAATAATATATCTTGAGATTGGTTCAATTTATCTTTTCACTGCAAATAGTTTCATAAGCAGCATTACTCAAATAACTAAACAAAATATGTAAATTTTAACCAACATAAATAATCTTCAATTTATTACAATTAAAGTAAATCAAATTATTTCTAAACAAAAAGCATATACACATATAATATACATACACATATACACGCATACAAATTCGCATTCATTCCTATATACATACAAATACCTACACATTCACCCATTGCCCATACATCCCCGAAACATAAAATCAATACACCTAAACAATTAAATTATTTTTAACTAACTTTTTTAATTTTAATTTGTATATACTAATATTGCTATTGTAAAAAGCACGTAAGTGGCACATGTTAGCATTGAACACCTCGACCACCTTACTACAACATTGCATTCGGCTTGAGACCTTGAACAATTGAGGGACTCTTAACATATCTATACTTAAATGCCTAATATGTCTTGTTAATACTACATTCTTAAAGAGCTCCTTATACCTATGCTGATACGTAAGCAGGGCATACAAGTAAAGTTGTCTTATACGCATCACATTCAGCAGTGGAAACAGAGGGGTCGACGAGTCAAATCTGCGTACACCGCAAACAGTCCTTAAAGCTAGTTTTTGAACAGTAACTAATGGTTTAAGTATGCTGGCGAAGGTACCACCAAAATGAATAAGTCCATATTTCAAAGTAGCTTCGAACCAACATATGTACAAGGTACGCAGATCAGTTTGTGTTAGGTATTGTCTCATGTAGTACAAGTTGTAGTTTATACGTCTTAGTTTTGTTGTTAAATAGTCAATATGTGAATGCCATCGTAAATTTGAGTCAATATGAAGCCCGAGGTACTTTACTGACTCCAAAAAACTTATTGGCTCACAACTGCACACGTAAAGGCATGAATGCTAATGACATCTTAATTTAATTTGGGCTCTCACATTTTCAACTAATTTTGGCTTGTAACTGAACAAAATAGCATTTGATTTTGAAGTATTAACTATTAATTTGTTACTAATCACCCATTCAGAAATGAATTGCAAATCATTGTTAAGTTTTTGTTGAAGAAGATTATAGCTATCAGCAGAACAAACTAATGACGTATCATCTGCAAAGGCAAATATTTTTGAATTCATTGGGAGAAACAGCAAGTCGTTCATGTAAATGGAAAATAATATCGGCCCTAATACTCCACCCTGGGGTACCCCCTTATTTACAACTAATTGTTTACTAAATATGTTATTTATTTTTACCAACTGCTGACGTTCTTTTAAAAAAGTTTTAAACCAATTCAGGTCTTTCCCTCGGACTCCATGTGCCTCAAGTTTGTCCAATAAGATGTCGATATCCACAAGGTCGAAGGCTTTAGTAAAGTCCAGGTAAACACCAATAGTAGGCTTTCTTTTGTCCACTTGTGATACAATGTCAGTAATATGTCTTTCGATAGCCAGGTCAGTACTTTTACCCCTAGTTAGGACTAGTAACAAAATGATATAAATATTACGTAAAGGTGGGCATGTATTCGTTTTTTGTTTTGATGAAAACAAAATTCAAACATTAATTTGGTTCTCAACTTGAATTAATCAAACACATATGATTCTCGTCTATCAAACTGTACATGCATTAACAATGTCATTGTATATAACATTGCGTTTAAAATAAGCTTTTAAAATTTGATACACCAAGTCTAACATTCCTTAAATCTATTTTGTACTGAAACCTAAAATTGTGCGAATATATCTGACTACTTAAATTGAACGCAGTCAAACAAAAACCAATGACTGCAAGATAAAAATTCAGTGAAGCGTCAGTATTTCAAGACTTTCAAGTTTGGCTTACATGAATCTGTTAATCTGATACCCATAACGGCTAGCTTTATTTTGGCACTTGAACACTTCATTAGCTCCATCGTTTGTGAGTTCCTTCATAGGATTGTGCTATAAGAAACATGCACAATTAAAATGAAACAGTACAAAATAAGCCCTAATGCTGTATTGTAGCCTTAAGCCTTCTTTAAGTTTGTCATGTAGTCTGTTTGTATCAAAGTTTATTTTTATTTATTGGTGTTAAGTTTTGTCAGCCTCTCCATTTCCTCGCTCGGAGCTGTTTCGCATCGCTAATCAATTTTGGGTCCAGCGTCGTAATTTCATCATGATGGGAGGATACTTACTTAGGCTTACCAGCTCCAGGTTCCATGCGAGAAGGTGAAGAGGTCCTGAAACTGTGGCAAGTTCGGGCTGGCTTTCTGTAGTCTTGCCGGACCCGTGAGGGTAGCCAACCTAATCCCTCTTCCTCTTTGCGTCCCTTCCAAGGCAGTGATTTTGTGGCCTTCGTCCTTTTAGGACTTGGAACTTCAAGTATGGGATATGGGCTTTAACAAACTCTTAAAATTAAATACTATTTTCTTTGTACTCCTTTACTGTTCCTTCCCTTGTCGACTTTATTTCCAAATTAAATTGTTTAAAGAGCACAGTTCTCTTGATTTTGAAAAAGTGTTAGTTGGGAACCACCCTGCCTCGCCTGAAGGATTCAGTGTGATTCGTAATTACCTCAAATTAAATTTCTTAGTTTATTTTTTCTTTTCAAAATTGACCAACCTTTAAATTTTTCTCCAAGATCACATAGCTGCCAAAATTTTTACCTTCGTTTACATACTATGTTGTATTATGTTTGTTATTTAGATAAATATATTTATTATTTAATAAGATTATTTATTAAGATTATTAATGTTTATTGTAATTATTTATATCATAGGGTAGTGTTTGTTAAACTTCATTGTTCTTGTCATTGCTTAATTATTTGTATTCGTCATATGATTTGTTTTACTTAGTGTTACAAAGTATATTTAGTGATATAAAAGGTTTTACCTAATTAATTATTTTATAGGCTAACATATATTATATTGCTACTTCTTGTTTTATTATTTTTTTTCGATCCTCGAGGCAACACTTAAAATGTAGCCAGCTTTTAGTTATTTTTCACTACTTACGAGTCACTTTCATTAGTTTTTCTTCATTTAAATATTGATTATTTGAATATATTTCCCCTTAAGTAGATAGTTTTTAACTGTTCTATTTAAGTTCTTTATTTTATCACCAAACAATATTTTTCCGACTAAGGATTTTTTTTAATTTTCCCTCTCCTGAGTTGGTATATTTTCTTTCAACTCTGTAGCGATCTTTTTGTGTATGGGTAAGTCACAATACTTAATAATATAATTTGATTCCATTATATTAGTTTTATATTCACACGTAACTGAAGGTCCCCTAACTACACCACTCTTGACAACTTAAAACGTTAAGTTCAATTTAGTAAATTCGAGAAATATTTTTTAAACTTGACTAACAATAGGAAATTTACCTAACACCTTGGCGTTACACGATCAATGTGTGTGTAATGTTTTGCATTTTTACAACGATCAACACGTTGCACTTTTCCTCAATATGTGGGGAACACTACAAACTGCACCAAGGAGTGCTTCACATTCTGCCACACCGACCCTCGAAGGCAGAGGGAAACTAATTAAAAGTAATTGGCACATAAAGCCGAGCAGAGAAGCTACGGAATCTTCAGTTCACGGTGTTCGTGGCTTCATTAAAAACATACACTCGTAATATTAGAGTAGGGAATGCAATAAAAATTACCTTATGTAAAAAAGACTTGGAACTGCTTGTATAGCGAAGAGGGAGCCTCATTTCGATTCACGGATATATACACCTATTCCGTTAAATAAAATCAACTTTCCTTCACAATTCTCTATAGGTTCTTTACCTTTGCATTAAGGATTCAAAGTCCACAAAAATGGATGGTGGGAAAAATCATGTAATTAATTTCTAGATAAATAATAATTATATATATATTTAAGGCAGTATATATTTATTAGATTTTATATAGATAAAATCACAGCTGTCATACCATAAAATATGCAGGTATTTTTATAGCTTGGGTGTAGAAAACACGCAAAATATTCTCTTTTTTCTCCTAAAGATGTAAAAAAACAGCATACTGGCTTCATTTACAATATATAATTTGCAATAGAACATTTTTTAGAACATTGTACTTCATACTTTATGTCTTTCCTGACAGTATTAAATAGCAGCTTATTTCAAATGTAATGCTTTATAATCTGAATTTACTAAAATGTAATAGGTTTACTAATAGTTTCATTAAAAAAATATAATTTTTAAATTTTATATCAACCGGACAGACTACAATCATATTATTTAAAATAAATGGCCTTCATAATTAAAAACATTTCAATTGTATAATTCAACTAGTTTTTTTTTATGAAATCATTTAGTTGTCTCGTTGAGTCCTAACCCTAAGCAATAATATTTATTTCAATACAAATTAGGAAACATTATTCATATATATCTCAAAGTATGTTGAAAACATCAGCTACGAAATAGAACTGGCATTTGGCAAGGTTGATGCTAAGACAATAGTAGGTGCTGGGAACAGATGTCTACGTGACTTGTGGAAGACAGTCTGTCAGGTTGTGGCAGGTTTAGGGGATTGTAGCAGGATCTACGACGTACAAGCCTTTGTCCTGTCTCCTTGATTGAAAGTCGTTGTTGAGTCATTATATATTACTGGATAAATGATAAGTTTAAAGGTCGAGGTGTCTGTAGTTCAGAGAAAGTGAATTGGACTTTGAGAGCCAAGAACTAATGATACAAAAATGCATTCAGTAAAATTTGGTAATTAAAAAATTAATAATCCTTATATCTTACACATTTTAATAAATATAATATTAATATCTTCAGTTATCAATAGTAAGTTGTGTATTCCTTGTGTAATGATGTCAAGCTAAATAGTGAAGTGTGTCCTTCGCAACAGTAAAGTTCTATGAAGAGGTTAGTTCACAATAGTGAAAGGTTAGAGAGGCCATTCGTAATCATAACCTCAATTATTTTTTTAAATCATCCAATAAAGACGTCTTTTGTTTTATTACTAAAATTTACAGTTTTATTTTGGTGTATGTTTTATTATTATTATTATTATTATTTGTAGTAATCACCCATTGGATTGGTCAGCTTAGTTCACTTACATCAATTGCGGAACCAGTGATTGGAGTAAGTTACGTCTCTCCTCTTGCAGTCCCTTTATTAAAGCAGATTATACTCTGTACAATGAGTTTTTGTAAGTTATATATATATATAATGGCTGGGTGGGTGGGTCACACCACCATATGTTGGGTGGGTAGGTGAGTCAACACCACCATACGTACATGGATGGGTGGGTGGGTGACTCAACATTACCATATGTGTATGGATGGGCGGGTGGGTCAACACCACCGTAGGTGTATGAGTGGGTGGGTGGGTCAACACTACTGTTCGTGTGTTTGTGGGTGGTTGGGTCAACACCACTGTTCGTGTACGTGTGGGTGGGTGGGTCAACACCAATGTACGTGTAATCCATAATAATGTAGTCCAGATCTGTAGGCTATTGGTGCAGCATACAGGAACAAATCTACATTAAGGTTAAAGTTAAAAAAAGTTAAAAGTTTACATTTTTCTGACATTTTAACATTAGGGTTTTTTTTGTTAAATGTTAAAAATGGATAAACCATAGGAAAATACCACGTAATGTTTTACAAAAATAAACATTTTATTTCATTACTTGCTGTACTCGCCCGCTTCGTCGGTCATAATATTGAGTTTGATTACCTAAATTAAATATACTAAATTCGTTGTTTTTGAAAAACAATTACTTAATCTAATATCCAATTTAGAACAGCTGATGTTATGTATAATTTACTATTTTACTAAATTTTTTTTAATTTTAAAAGTTAAGCCTTCCACAGTTTTATTCAATTTGTTTTCACTTAACAACTTGTTAATCAAATAAATCAGTATATTAATATAGTTCCATAAGAATACAATGGGCATTTTGGAGGCCAGTGGGACGGAGTTTTGAGGTCGGAGAGGAAAATCCTTTCTTAGTGAGTCTCTAGGGGCCCAGATAAACCTATGTACAACATTTCAAGTCAATTGGACTAATAGTTTTTGAGAAATAGTGATGAGTGGTAAATTGCTTTTATATTTATATATTACATCTATAATACTGTCTTGAAAATCCAAAGATAGGATGTTGCATAGTAACCCGTTAATGGATACTGCAGATTTATTACATAATATATATTCTAGCTCTTAACTTACAACAATGATTCATCGTGAGTAACCGAATATTAATTATAACCTAATCACGTAAATATTGGTAGCTTATGATACAAAGTTATTAAATAATCACTCCTACAATCATATATAGACAAATGAGACCTGAGTGTACATTTAATTTTCCATTGTTACTAATTCCATTCTGATAACAGATACGAAACTAAACTCTTGCGACAGTTTATTGGCTCTACTGTTTTACATTCAAGCACTGATATCAGTGTTCCACGAGTCATTTTGCCATATCTAGGGGTTATAAATTTACATAACTTCGTAAACATTTATCACTTTGCTGTAAGATTCATTTTATGGTTCGTCGATAAAGCACACTTATATAACAGTAAATAATGAGTTATTCACTTTTAAGTAATTTTTTTGTTTTTTTTTTTTACAGGATGAATAAAGATTTTATATATTTAAATACATGAGATAGCTCTCATGGATCTTCCCATCCCAGTACGTCCACAACTTGTGTGTACATATAAGGAAGTTATAATTTTTTGTTTTGTAAAACAATTATATACTATTTTCATATGATTGTTATACAACAGAGTTATAATGGGCGACTTTAATATAGATGCACTGAACAACAATAATCCAAACACAAAAAGACTAGTCGATATACTAAGATCATTTGGCCTTGAGTTGTTAATCGATACACCGACGCGAGTGTCTGCAACAACTCAAACAGCAATCGACAATGTCATATCAAATATTTCGAGTGTCGCGGCATGCGTGGTCAATACTGCCATTTCGGACCACTATGGCCAAGAGGCTGTAATTAGTGGAAATAAAATAAAAAGGGAGCCCAAAATTAGCAAAACAATAAGAGACATAAGGCCAAGTAACATTGCTCTCCTCAACACCTCCCTTTCAAAAGAAAAGTGGCGATGCATTGATTCATCGCAGACAGTCGAGCAAAATTTTAAATATTTTACAGACTGTTTAAATTTTTACCTAAATACATGCTGTCCTAAAAAGACAATTAAAACATTTCCTAAGAAGGCGAATAATAAATGGATCACTAAAGGCATCTTGGTTTCAAGAGAAAAGCTCAAGTTTTACTCTGAAATCTACAAAACTACCTCAAACGAAAATTTTAAATTGTTTTTCCAAAAATACAAAAAAATTTACAGAAACGTGATCCAGGCAGCTAAAGCTTATGACGTCTCCAAAGCAATAGAATCATCAAAAAATCTTTCAAAAACTGTTTGGAGTGTTATAAACAATAATAAAAAAGAATTGAAACAAATTAAAGTTAAAATTGGGGAAAGACTTGTGGAGGATAAAGTGGGGGTAGCAAACGAGTTTAACAGATACTTCGCCTCTGTTGCTTGTGAGTCGAGATCTCGCCCATCATCTTCACAAGACCCCCATACATGTAGGAGGAGCCCAGTTTCGTCAATGGCACTGACTCTCGCAGTAGAGGAAGAGATCGAAAAAATTATTCAGCAGCTCCCAGCGAAAAAATCCAACGATATTAATCTTATGTCCATGTGGCTCATTAAACAATGTTCAAACCATATCATTAAACCATTAACACGATTAATAAACCTGTCTTTCGAAAATGGAGTTTTTCCCTCGCTCCTTAAAACTGCAAAAGTCACACCAATTTTTAAGAAAGAAGATCCCTACTCTACAAATAATTATAGGCCTGTCTCGATTTTGCCAGTTATTAGCAAAATATTCGAAAAACTGTTTTTAATCAGATTGACGCAATTTTTAAACAGACACAACCTACTTTCTGACAGCCAATTCGGCTTCAGGAAAAACAAATCGACTGTAGACGCAGTGGTGAGTCTTGTCGAAAAGGTTGTAGAGGGGTTGGAAGGTCAAAACAGCGCACTTAGTGTGTTTCTTGACTTGTCCAAAGCTTTTGACTGTGTTGACCACGCTAAGCTGCTCGACAAACTGGAATCTTATGGCGTCAGGGGCGTACCACTCGAGTGGCTTCGCTCATTTCTAAGCGGACGGTACCAAGTAGTCCAAATTGCAGACAAACTCTCTGAACCGATTGAAATGAGATATGGAGTCCCACAGGGTTCAGTACTCAGTCCGATCTTGTTCTTGATATATGTCAACGACATAGGACCATCACTACTGCATGGTAAACCCATCCAGTATGCTGATGACACAACCATTTTTTTCATTAATGAATCAAAATCGATCTTGGAACAGCAAACCTTTGTTGATTTAAATAGCTGCGTTCAATATTTCAATAGCCTCAATCTCGAAGTGAACCCCGCAAAGTGCAATTTCTTGTCTTTCGCGTTGCGACCACAGGAGGACATTGAGAGACCAACCGTTTGGTTGGGGGACACCATGCTAGAGGATGCGTTGAGTTCAAAATTCCTGGGAATACACCTGGATCGAGGGTTGACCTGGAGCCGTCACATTGACCAAGTTTGTACCAAATTGGCCTCAGGCATTTATGTTTTGAGAGCCCTAGCCAAATATTGCCCTACTCATATCCTGATAACGGCGTATTATGGTCTGATTTACCCCCATCTTACCTACGGTTTGGTTCTATGGGGAGCTTCCGCAAACAATCATTTCAGTAGGGTGTTCAAATTGCAAAAACAAGCTATTCGTATTATAGCGCAATTAAGGTTCAGAGAATCCTGCAAAGATTCATTCAAACAACTGCAACTGTTGACCCTGCCCTGCCTCTATATACTGGAAACAACCTTATTTTATGTCTCTAAGGGAAACATGATAAGGGGACGAGACATACATACGTACAATACGAGGGGCAGGGACAACTACCGAACTGGGAGACACAGGACGGTAGTTCACGAACGCTTGCCCTTATATGCGGGTGTCCGATTTGTTAACAAGTTGCCAGATTCAATTAGAAATGCCCCAGAGCCCAAGGTGTTGAAAACTCGTCTCAAACGCTGTTTAGCGTCACAGGCGTTCTATACCTGTGATGAGTTTATGGCATATGACTGGGAGACCACATAATTAAAGACTTACAACCGATGCTGGGGGGGGGGGGGGGAATTGGCATGAGTAAATGGAGGATACAATGTATGTATGACTGAGGTGTTACTGTGGGGTATATGGTACAAATTATAGTTAGTATAGTCTTGACAATTGCTATGCATTTATTGTAATGTTCCTGGCAATAAAATATTTGATTTGATTTGATTTGATTTGACAACAGAGGAAACTAAATACACGCAAAAGAGATGAGAACAAACAGTCTATGCTGAGGTAACACTACAGACAACCATAATTAATTAGCTAATAGCACATTGTATTTAAATGTGTAAAATTTCTGGTAAATAACTAACGGGTAAGTGTATATCTAGGGGCTCCCTGTAAGATGTAAGAGTGGAATATAAGGAGTTTCTCCGTTTTCCTCATGAAATTTCGTTAGTCCCTAAAGAGTATTATTTGGGTAAAAGAAATTAATATGCATATTACTAGCCGACAGTCCTTGCTTCGCTACCGAGTGATTCTCTTTGCTTGCTTATCATTTCCTCTGTGGTTATCTCAAACCATCACATCAACGTAAAAACTTAGCCTGCTGTAGTTCTTCTAGATAGTAAAGTTTTATAGTTTATAAACCCCTTTTAGTGTACTTTAGTGGGATACAACATGTCAGCTTTAAAACAATGACCTTAAAATTTCTGAATGGAAACCAATTAGCTAAGCTTTTTTTGTGATAAGTATGTTTTTTTATCAGTTGCTTGAAAACACATAATTAGACTAAATTAATTTAACGTTAAATTAAAGCCAATGTTACTTTAATGGGAAAATTAATCCAATGTAGGAAACGTTAACGAGCCGTTTATACCTTTTAGGAGTGAAATTTCGAGAAACCCTTTCATGGCGAGTCTTTATAATACAAAACCTAATTTCTCTCCAAATGTCATCAAAATCTGTTGAGTAGATCCGGAGATTTCGTCATAAAAGTGTACATAATTTTTGGATTTCATAAATACATAAATGTATAGAAAATTCATTAAATATTTTTCGTAATATAATGTACTCCAATACTAAATTCAATACAATATACCTAAGTCAACTATTATACAGGGTGGAAAAAAATATGAAAGTGCTTTCACAACTTTTCTATGACTTGTAATCTTGTACATCATCATGGTTACAAAGAACACATTTTTTGACCCCATTAACGACGCTTCATCTTTTCAAGGGGACGGCCCACTTGGGGTTGAACAAAATCTTGAATGTAAGCCAATATTGAGTATGGTATCAAGTTAAAGGTCTATTAAATATAAATTAATTGCCGAAAACTGGATTTCGAAAGGTCTTTCCATAGTAGCGGTCATTTTAATTTTAAAGTAACAACTCAAAATATCAATAGATAATTTCCATAGATAATCTATAGAATATCTATTAATCTATTAGATTATTAATCTATAAATAATCCATAGATATATTCATAACATTTATAGATGATTGAAATTCCATAGATAATTTGATAATTTAATTCATTTTTTCAGTTATCGTGTTCCATACAGTATAATTTTTGAGCAGAATAAATTACTTAAAATCGTTAAATAGCGGAGAAATTATATTGTTCAAATTAGTTACTTTAAAATGCAAATGGCTCTGGAAAGGATAGACCTTTCGAAGTCCGCTTTGCGGCTATTAATTTCTATTTAATAGACCTTTAACTTGATACCAAACTCGATATAGACTTATATTGAAGATTTTCGTTCAACTCCACGTGGGCCGTCCCCTTGAAGAAATGAAATGTCGTTAATGGTCTCAAAAAGTGTGTTCTTTGTAACCACGATTATGTACAAGATTACAAGTCATAGAAAAGTTGTGAAAGCGTTTCCATGTTTTTTTCCACCCTGTATAATTGAGGCCTTTCAACAGCAATAATGAGACACTTTACTAATATGTTAAATGCCAGCTCTAGTGATGATAGTACTAAATATTGGTTTGAATTGTATTTGACATAATCATATACGAGGTAGTATAAAACTATCCCATATATCTCCACCACCCATGTTTAAAATAATTATTTTACAAATTAACTACAAGTTTGAATAACATATTTTATAAATAATCACCAATAAAAATAACGATCCCTTGTCAACTAACTTTTTTTCTAAATTTTTTATAGCATGAACACAAAAATGTAGTGAAAAAAATGAAACTAAACTAACAATGAACAAAGGGAAATGAAATACTTACGTGCCACAAGCAATTAAAAAGAATTATACAATGCATTACGTGGAACTTCCTTTTTTAACAAGCAAACTTTGTTGGGCTCGTTGGTGGAAGCGTTGTCAGGTTTTAAAAGTTTACAGTTCATAGTATTTCAATATCTAAGTGAAGTGGGTCAAATACAATTGTATCATTGTATAGTATAGATATAATTCGACTGAAATATATATGAGGATAGTTTGGGTAAATTTAACACCATAAAAAAACTGTGAATAACTAATATTTTACATAATGAAATCACGTGTTTTATTGGAGTCTTTACTAATGTTAAGCAAGCTTACTAGGGTATTAGCCTAATGTTGTAAATATGGAGTTCAGGTTGATAACAAATATTAAATTAAATTTAAAAAACCGATCACGTTCAAAAGAAATCAGGTACTCACCGATTACGTTTGTCTCAGGTAACAACATGTCACGCGTGGAATCATTTCAGTGACTCAACTGTAATATTTACATGACACAAAGTAGATTCTCTAATTGATAAGTTTGTCTCAGGTAACAGTGATGTGAGGGAGCAACATGTCACGCGTTGATCACATCCGTGACTCATTTGTAACAGTTAAATCGGACACAGTAGATTCTATTAGTAATACTTTTGTCTCAGGTAACTGTGATGTTAGATAACATGTCACGCGTGGAATCATTTACGTGACTCATCTGTAACATTTAAATGACACAAAGTAGATTCTCTAATTGATAATTTTGTCTCAGGTAACAGTGTTGTGAGGTAGCAACATGTGACGCGTTGGTCATATCCGTGACCCGTTTGTAACAGTTAAATCGGACACAGCAGATTCTATTAGTAATACTTTTGTCTCAGGTAACAGTGATGTTAGGTAACAACATGCCACTTGTGGAATCATTTCTGTGACTCAATTGTAACATTTAAATGACACAAAGTAGATTCTCTAATTGATAAGTTTGTCTCAGGTAACAGTGTTGTGAGGTAGCAACATGTGACGCGTTGATCATATCCGTGACTCAGTTGTAGCAGTTAAATCGGACACAGTAGATTCTATTAGTAATACTTTTGTCTCAGGTAACTGTGATGTTAGATAACAACACGTTACGCGTGGAATCATTTCAGTGACTAATTTGTAACATTTAAATGACTCACAATAGATTCTCTAATTGATACGTTTGTCTCAGGTAACAGTGATGTGTGGTAGCAAGATATGATACATGGAGTCATATACGTGACTCATTTATAACAGTTATATGGTACACAGTAGATTATATCAGTAATACTTTTGTCTCAGGTAACTGCGATGTGAGGTAGCAACATGCCAGGCGTGGAATCACTTCAGTGACTTATTTCAAATAGGTAAATGGCAAACAATATTCTCTAACCTATACATTTGTTGCAGGGAACTGTGATGTGTGGTAGGAACTTGTCACGCGTAGAATTACTACAATGTTTGATTTGTAACAAACAGTAAATGGCATACAGTATATTCTCTAACTGATACGTTTGTCTCAGGTAATTATGATGTGTGGTAGCACCATGCCACGCGTGGAATAATTTCAGTGACTTATTTAAAATAGGTAAATGGCAAACAATATTCTCTAACCTATACATTTGTTGCAGGGAACTGTGATGAGTGGTAGGAACTTGTCACACGTAGAGTTACTACAAGGTTGGATTTTAACAAACAGTAGGTTCCCTAACTAATATGTTTGTCCCAGTTAACTATCATGTGAGGCAGATGTTACACGTGGAATCCTTTCAGTGACTCATTTGTAACAGTTAAATGGCAAACCGTTTCCTTTGACTGTGAAATTGTGGTTTACACAGTCAGTCTTTTTTACGTTTGTAACATGATTGTTGTGCTGAGTACGGGGCAATTATTGTTCAAAAAGTGCAGTCAAAGGGCTTTGTTGTTGACTGGTGTTCTTTTTTTTCTGTTACAACGTGTTTGGTGAGTATGTGAGATTATTGAGATGATGGGTTAAAGCTGGCTTTGATTGTAATGGATTTAATTATGTACATTTGAAGTATTCGTAGGTAGTGGATACTTTTATTCTGTTTTTCTATTAAGAGTCAATATATTTCAATAAAACCTTATTTAAATATACTGTATATTTTATTTATTCATCTTTTATGTTAAAAAAAACTATTATCTTATATAGTTCAGCTATATAGTCAATTAACTTTCTTATGCTATTACAAAACTATTTTATTTTCGAATAAGTTGAATTTGTTTGTAAAATGTTTGTAAATATATAGATTATTTCTGGCATTACATTTTAACGAAAATAGAAAATAGTTCCAGCAAGAGAACAATATTTTTATGAGAATCAATTATCCTGGAATGTTGTATTCCTTATTCAAGTCAATGTTATAATTGATGAAAGAACACTTTGTAAATTAAGAGTTTTGGGTAGTGTTTGAACTTCAAGATTAGTTCCTCGACGTCTTTATTGCAGTGCACTCTGGACAGTGTACCCTTTTCACAGCTATGTAAGAAAACTACTTACATTGAGAACACTTTACATACAAGAGAAACTTCGTGAACTGGCATAACAATCAATTTATAATGTTTATGCTTCAGTGTAGAGTAAAAAATTTAAATTATAATCATTCAGTTAACATTCAAATAGTTATATTTAATTTACAAAAAAATTAGGAGGGCTACAGTAAAACACAGTTTTCACCTTTCGGAAAATAAAGATGTGTGAAAGAAAAAATCCTGTGTTTGTCTTGTAACAAGACTAGCAATGAACCAAATGGGGATTTCTTTAAAAGACTACCCAAGAGCTGCCGTAACTTACAGCCACGTCTTGGCAATAGTTCAAACAATATTACATCTTTTGGGTCTTAGTAGCCTATAAATCCGCTGCGCACTGTTTCCTTTTCTTAAGAAAGTAGCTTTTGCCAAATTAGGTCAGTAGACATTCGCTTGTGTTTGAACGATTTGCCAAACCAATCAAATACGTTGAATGCACACTACCAGTAGTTTAGTGACCAGCATTCATCACTTCAATTTCAATATACTATTTTTAGTTGCACTTTTTGTATGTAAAAAAAAGATCTTAGAGTAAAATCTGTTTACATAATTATTAATAGTTGTTAATTCTGATCTACTGATGTATATTTATGTTTAAGAATTTTATGAAGCTTTGAGGCCGTAAATGTTCTCATTTTTACATTTATCCGCAGTATTGTCTCGTGGTGTTGTTTACAACTCTACACTTTGTTTATCGATTAAGTTTTTTTGTTTATTTCATTTAAACCTATAGATATTGTTATAGTATTAATCTTGTGCGTATATTTATATGTTAGCCAGTCCTGGCAGTGTTATGTTGTGTTATTTTATTTTTACTCAATAAAAGATATATGGTGTAAAGCGATTAATTTCAAATTTTTTTACTTAAGAAAAGAGATATGGTGTAAAGCGATTAATTTCAAATTTGTTCATATATTAGAGCTTATTTTTATTTAAAAATTTGTACAAATGTAAATGTCAAGTGTAAAACTGAGAAAAAAGTACTTTTCTGTCTTTTCTTTCTTTAGAGAGTGCTTCTTGGCGCTATCGAGTAAGAATCGAGTGGTAGATTCTTATTAACTGGTTGTATGATGTACCAACAGATAGGGGTAACATAAGGCGTAGCACTTAGTAATATCAATAACGAGACTATACATGAACCGTAAACGTTTTTATGAGATTTTATGTAATATCTCATAAAAACTGTTTATATAACTTCAAGTGTGAGGGAAATGTTGTATGAATTTGAACTTTTAAAGCTTTTCTATCTTAGCTCGTTATTACAGAAAATGGGTAAATTTTTAAAATAAATGTATGCTTACATAAAATCGAACCTTATGCATGTTCTATCCTATGTTATAAGTGCGAATGTTTGAATTTTAAATCAATTAAATATTAATAGTCAGGAATGTCACTTTCTACAATTCGCTTAGCACATTAATTTTGTTTCTAAATCTTTAACTCCCAAGAAAATCGGCTTACTTTTTTTAAACATATTTATGCCTACTATGTACGGCTAATTTATTTTGAGCTGTAATTTAGCAACATTTCGTTAAGTTTTATACTGACGACGGTTTATCGATCAAGAATAAAACGCCTTACAATTAACAGTTGATATCTCGTAAACTGTCTTCACTTTTAAATAAATGTTAATCTAATAAAATTTCGACATTGAACTGATAAGGTTTTTAATTAAAAACGATTGCTGAAATAAAATTAAAAAATAATTAATACAGTAGTTTTATGGTAAAAAGCAAATAGTTTACAACTTCATTCACTTGTATATTTATTAATTTGTATCAGTAGAGTGAAAAGCGATTGTTCAGATTACCCACTATTTTAAAATCAACAGCCTTAATTTTTATTTGAAAGTAAATAAAAACAAAACTACGCGTAGTTAATTTTATGGACTATCTACATAGTACATTTCATGAAGTTCAGTTACTTAAACATTTAAGAATAATATCGTTTCTATGAAATGTACTATCTTTGTGACCTTTTAATATTTGATTTCTAACTTGATACGAAAATGGAAAGTGTATTCGTTTCGCCCAAAGCCCTAAAATTGATTGGTCTTAATGGCTATAGTAAATGAAATTTAAGATAAAACTTGCATAATTCTAAATATAGTTTTGTAGCCTATGAGAGACATGACTTGTTAAACATTTTCTAGTGAAATAGAGAAACATAGAATATAATTGTATAACGGCTAGATTCTGACATTACAAATTGGGAATGTGTTGATTTAATATTAGTTGCACACTTAGGATGAATGTCCATTAGAACGTAGCAATAATCAATATTTATTTTTTTAAAAATTCAATCATTAAGTTTAAATTAAAATCTGTTTGTTTTTTTTTTTTTTTTTTTGTTAAACCAAAACTTATATTTTTAGCTTGCTGTTCTTTTAGCCATCAATGAATTTCTTCAGAAAGTTATTACAGCCATCGACAATAACCAGTCTACTGCAGGAATTTTCTGTGATCTTAGTCGAGCTTTCGACACTGTAAATCATGAGAGACTTCTCTACAAGTTGGAGGCGTATGGTGTTAGAGGAACGTCCCTGAAGTGGTTCAGATCCTACCTTTCAGATCGCAGTCAGCGTGTCCAAATCACAAATAGCTATGATCGAGTTCTCTCAGCTTCCTTGCCAGTCGATTCAGGTGTCCCACAAGGCTCAATACTTGGGCCCATCCTGTTTTTGCTCTACGTCAATGACTTAAGTAGAAATATTGTGGGTCATGTAGTGCAATATGCCGACGACACTAGTGTGGAATTGCAAGCAAATCACCTGCCACTTCTGGATATCCAAATAACCACTACATTGAACTCTCTCAGTGAGTGGTTTTCACAAAACTATATGTCAATGAATAAAGAAAAAACACAAATTCTAAAATTTTCCTTACATGGAGACTATATTGACGACATTCATGGAGGTTCTGTTCGATTTTTGGGTATTTATGTCGATTCAAACTTAAAATGGGACACTCAGATTTCAAATGTATGCTCTTGGATGAGCTCTTGTTTGTTTTCACTTAGATATCTCTCTGGCTTCCTCAACACATCTTTTTTAAAGATCATATATTTTGGATACGTTGTTCCTGTTTTGTCATATGGAATCATGTTCTGGGGGACGGCCCCAGTAACATCATTTAATAGAGTTTTCAAGCTTCAAAAACGGGCAGTTAGGATTGTTTTCGGTCTGAGATTTAGAGACAGCTGTAGGCAGGTGTTCCGTGATCAGTCTATTTTAACCCTTCCATCCTTATTCATTTACACTTATGCTCTGTTTGTTTTTAAAAATCAGTATCTTTTCCCTACCCATAGTCATCCGTACAATACAAGAAATAAAAATATTTTATCATACCTCTTCATCATAAAGCCATATTTCAGAAATCATCTGCATATCTTGGCCCGGTCATATTTGGCAGCATCCCAGATAATATTAGAAAAAGTGATAGTGAGAGGGTTTTCAAAAACAGGTTAAACAATATCTTTTAGACAAGGCTTATTATTCAATAGACGAGTTCCTAAGCAATCAATGATTTTCACTGATAGGTATGACTGTTATATTTAATGATGTTCTTATATATATCATTGTATTTTAAATCATTTTAGACCTTACAAAAACACTGATTGACTATGTTCCAAACATTGTTAAATGTCAATGAACAATAAACGATTTGATTTGATTTGATTTTAGTCGATTATTCGGGAATTCAGAGATAAGGCGTCTCGTTCGTGTGAGTACGGACGAAACAAGTGAAATGTTATTACTGGCTTGAAAGGAGAGTCCATTAGTGTAGTAACATAAAGAAAAATTCAATCACTGCCTTTCTGTTGAAAGTCACTGTTTAGGAGAGATATTACGTTTTTAAGGTCTTCAATAAGTGACGTTTACAATGGTGAGTTCCCATATCTCAGAATCCCATAGCTTGTAACCGCTTACACAGAAACGGAAGTTGTCGCTATGACACGACTGCCGAAACATCCGGAAACATGACACAAGTAAGGAAATTAAGAATAGCTGAGATGTTCTGCCCAAAACGAATCATAGCTGAAGGATTCTAGTCTATTGGATGTGAAACTTTGTCGTCTCGTACAACATCCCATAGCTTGTAACCGCTTACACAGAAACTGAAGTTGTCGCTATGACACGACTGCCGAAACATCCGGAAACATGACACAAGTACGGAAATTAAGAATAGCTGAGATGTTCTGCCCAAAACGAATCATAGCTGAAGGATTCTAGTCTATTGGATGTGAAACTTTGTTGTCTCGTACAACATCCCATAGCTCAGAAACAGTGTTTTAGTCCCACGGTATAGAAGAATATCAGCTGTCCCATAGGTTCGAAATTACATTGCTCAGAAGCTCGTATGAAACGAAACGGCTTATGAACGCGAGCTTGGGGAACATTGATATTTTCATTTCCCACAACGTTGGGAAAATTTAATATAAAATGAAACGAAACAACGATTATTATTAATAAATATATGACTATTAATACGTAATAATTATGTAAATATGATGTAAAACAAGACGAAACGAAAATTGTATTAATTAGTTTTTTATCAAACGTATGCCAAATACAATCACATTTCAATTCTGTATCATGTAATGTATTTGCTATTACACTACAATTATGTTAGGTGGAGGAATCTGAAATGAAAATACTGTTTGTTTAAACGTTACTACTGGCTATGGTTTATGGTTAGCTGTGTGTGTATATATTCTGGGCGGGAACGTAGGACGTACGGATTTTGGAAGTGGGATTAGATAGGACAGCCAATAGCGTCGCTTTATTAATGATATAGCATCACTACATACTACATAGAGTTTAAACTATTTATCAAAGACATTTAATAATGAATATGGTTAGTTAGTGATAACATAATGTAACATTGTGGATACATAATATATCATAAAGCGATCAACATTGGTATGTGTACACAATCTCTACACGCTTACAAAACTCCACAGTTATAACAACAACAAACAAGGTTTTGACTAAGATTTCTCTTTATTACTATATGGAGTCCATTAATTCTTTATTGTCATTAAATCTTATAATTAATCGCTTTCTATTTAGTTTATATACAAATGCAATATTGGCTTCGAGAATCAGTTCAATAGTTAGAAACTAAGGAAGGACTTTAAAACTATTTGGTTACAAAATGTTGATTGGAAAAGTGGTTTCCCAAGTATGTCCAGAACTTCCCCTATAGGACACATTCCTGCTTGGCCTTTGACCTTTCGGCCAGGAATACATTGGCCGTTTTCGATATCAAGTTGTTTATTATCTCTTATACAGTTTGTTTAGTTTTTACTATATTAATTGAAAATGTAGGAGACACTTTATAACGTCGATCCTTTTTGACTCATACTTTAATTTTACTTGGTGAGAATATGTAAGTTTAAGGTTTTAATGTCTATTAAGTAATAAGTGTTATTAAAATGTATGAATCTTATTGGACAAAAATGCTATCAAGCACTTATTAAAATATAGACGTGATAGATTAACTTTTTTTAGTAATAATGGTGTAAATTTGATGTACATTGAAAAAACATTTAAACTCCGGCAATTTTTTTACCAATTACTAAGAAAATTACTAAAACCTACAGTAAAATTAAAAAACTCATTTGTCACAACGTACAGTCAAACGAGAAAAACAATGGTATCATTGGATTTTTCATAGGCTTCTTAGTTTCTTAGAAAACGACTCAAACTCGGGTGCACGTAATTTATGCACCGACTGTAGTGGCCCGGTTTCTTATTGAGTGAAAATACCCTCAAGTTATTTTTGAATCTGAACCAGATATTGTGTCTGGATTATTTGAAATCTCAACAATATTGGATCTCAATTAAGCACACTGCATCCTACAAGTATGTGGATTACAGTTCTACGCCAGTAATTTTGACGTTATTTTTTGAAAGACCCCTAATTATTATTCATTATTTTCCTTTTCATTCATTATTTCATTCATAATATTTTAAGTATTCACGATATTATTACCAAATCAAAAATAAATAAAAAAAATATACATAAAAGTGTTAGTGTACTACTCCCTCATTTAACAGGGTCAAGCCTATTGTAAGGCAAACTGTAAATACTTCTTATCTATAACCAACTCCGTACACCAAAATGAGATTCTAAATGCCTATATATTCTCCAGGAATATATACGTAGAGACGATAGTTGGTTCAGTTTTTACCGCACCCTTTGAGCGTGTATCAATTAATTTATAGTTGATAAAAACACCATAAGTCATATTTTTCCACTGGAAGTGCTTGTAATACAAAGCAACTACGACGTTTAAAACTGAGCAGACTTGTATTTTACAAATAAGGATTGATTTCAGATGACCTGGTACTTGACTAACTTGTGTATTTTACAAATAAGGATTGATTTCAGATGACCTGGTACTCGACTAACTTGTGTATTTTACAAATAAGGATTGATTTCAGATGACCTGGTACTTGACTAACTTGTATTTTACAAATAAGGATTGATTTCAGATGACCTGGTACTTGACTAACTTGTGTATTTTACAAATAAGGATTGATTTCAGATGACCTGGTACTTGACTAACTTGTGTATTTTACAAATAAGGATTGATTTCAGATGACCTGGTACTTGACTAACTTGTGTATTTTACAAATAAGGATTGATTTCAGATGACCTGGTACTCGACTAACTTGTATTTTACAAATAAGGATTGATTTCAGATGACCTGGTACTCGACTAACTTGTATTTTACAAATAAGGATTGATTTCAGATGACCTGGTACTCGACTAACTTGTATTTTACAAATAAGGATTGATTTCAGATGACCTGGTACTCGACTAACTTGTATTTTACGAATAAGGATTGATTTCAGATGACCTGGTACTTGACTAACTTGTGTATTTTACAAATAAGGATTGATTTCAGATGACCTGGTACTTGACTAACTTGTGTATTTTACAAATAAGGATTGATTTCAGATGACCTGGTACTTGACTAACTTGTGTATTTTACAAATAAGGATTGATTTCAGATGACCTGGTACTTGACTAACTTGTGTATTTTACAAATAAGGATTGATTTCAGATGACCTGGTACTTGACTAACTTGTGTATTTTACAAATAAGGATTGATTTCAGATGACCTGGTACTTGACTAACTTGTGTATTTTACAAATAAGGATTGATTTCAGATGACCTGGTACTTGACTAACTTGTGTATTTTACAAATAAGGATTGATTTCAGATGACCTGGTACTTGACTAACTTGTGTATTTTACAAATAAGGATTGATTTCAGATGACCTGGTACTTGACTAACTTGTGTATTTTACAAATAAGGATTGATTTCAGATGACCTGGTACTTGACTAACTTGTGTATTTTACAAATAAGGATTGATTTCAGATGACCTGGTACTTGACTAACTTGTGTATTTTACAAATAAGGATTGATTTCAGATGACCTGGTACTTGACTAACTTGTGTATTTTACAAATAAGGATTGATTTCAGATGACCTGGTACTTGACTAACTTGTGTATTTTACAAATAAGGATTGATTTCAGATGACCTGGTACTTGACTAACTTGTGTATTTTACAAATAAGGATTGATTTCAGATGACCTGGTACTCGACTAACTTGTATTTTACAAATAAGGATTGATTTCAGATGACCTGGTACTCGACTAACTTGTATTTTACAAATAAGGATTGATTTCAGATGACCTGGTACTCGACTAACTTGTATTTTACAAATAAGGATTGATTTCAGATGACCTGGTACTCGACTAACTTGTATTTTACAAATAAGGATTGATTTCAGATGACCTGGTACTCGACTAACTTGTATTTTACAAATAAGGATTGATTTCAGATGACCTGGTACTCGACTAACTTGTATTTTACAAATAAGGATTGATTTCAGATGACCTGGTACTCGACTAACTTGTATTTTACAAATAAGGATTGATTTCAGATGACCTGGTACTCGACTAACTTGTATTTTACAAATAAGGATTGATTTCAGATGACCTGGTACTCGACTAACTTGTATTTTACAAATAAGGATTGATTTCAGATGACCTGGTACTCGACTAACTTGTATTTTACAAATAAGGATTGATTTCAGATGACCTGGTACTCGACTAACTTGTGTATTTTACAAATAAGGATTGATTTCAGATGACCTGGTACTCGACTAACTTGTATTTTACAAATAAGGATTGATTTCAGATGACCTGGTACTCGACTAACTTGTATTTTACAAATAAGGATTGATTTCAGATGACCTGGTACTCGACTAACTTGTATTTTACAAATAAGGATTGATTTCAGATGACCTGGTACTCGACTAACTTGTATTTTACAAATAAGGATTGATTTCAGATGACCTGGTACTCGACTAACTTGTATTTTACGAATAAGGATTGATTTCAGATGACCTGGTACTTGACTAACTTGTGTATTTTACAAATAAGGATTGATTTCAGATGACCTGGTACTTGACTAACTTGTGTATTTTACAAATAAGGATTGATTTCAGATGACCTGGTACTTGACTAACTTGTGTATTTTACAAATAAGGATTGATTTCAGATGACCTGGTACTTGACTAACTTGTGTATTTTACAAATAAGGATTGATTTCAGATGACCTGGTACTCGACTAACTTGTATTTTACAAATAAGGATTGATTTCAGATGACCTGGTACTCGACTAACTTGTATTTTACAAATAAGGATTGATTTCAGATGACCTGGTACTCGACTAACTTGTATTTTACAAATAAGGATTGATTTCAGATGACCTGGTACTCGACTAACTTGTATTTTACAAATAAGGATTGATTTCAGATGACCTGGTACTCGACTAACTTGTATTTTACAAATAAGGATTGATTTCAGATGACCTGGTACTCGACTAACTTGTATTTTACAAATAAGGATTGATTTCAGATGACCTGGTACTCGACTAACTTGTGTATTTTACAAATAAGGATTGATTTCAGATGACCTGGTACTCGACTAACTTGTGTATTTTCAGTGATCGGCACAAGTGGTAGTACCAACAGTCGGTATCAGGTTCTCTACTCCACCGACCCCCTCTCTCTACAACAACCCTGTCAATAGTGGTCATGACCTAGTTCCCCGAGTTTCACTTCGAGACCTGGCCGCCCTTTCATTATTATCGGAGTTTATCGTTTGACAAAATAATCAAAATTGTTCCCAGTTATTAGTTCTGAATATATGCTATAACTAATATTAAAAATATTTTTAGTATTTATTACTGAATTTTTAATTTTGTTTTCCTGTTTGTCGCTGTCCTATCATAATATTTATACATCACTTACGTTTGAGAAATATATTTTATTCGTCTCACCCCTTCAGAAACGTATTACCTTAATTATATGTAATCAACCTTTTAAAAAACCAATATAAAAAATGTTTAGTTTAATTTAATGTGGTTTATTTTTACATGTTAATTTCAAACTGAATAGTTGGTTATTCTCCTTTTATCTCTCATTGCGAAGTTGGTTATTCTCCTTTTATCTCTCATTGCGAAGTTGGTTATTCTCCTTTTATCTCTCATTGCGAAGTTGGTTATTATCCTTTTATATCTCATTGGGAAGTTGATTATTCTCCTTTTATCTCTCATTGCGAAGTTGGTTATTATCCTTTTATATCTCATTGCGAAGTTGGTTATTATCCTTTTATATCTCATTGGGAAGTTGATTATTCTCCTTTTATCTCTCATTGCGAAGTTGGTTATTCTCCTTTTATCTCTCATTGTGAAGTTGGTTATTCTCCTTTTATCTCTCATTGCGAAGTTGATTATTCTCCTTTTATCTCTCATTGCGAAGTTGATTATTCTCCTTTTATCTCTCATTGTGAAGTTGGTTATTCTCCTTTTATCTCTCATTGCGAAGTTGGTTATTCTCCTTTTATCTCTCATTGCGAAGTTGGTTATTCTCCTTTTATCTCTCATTGCGAAGTTGATTATTCTCATTTTATCTCTCATTGTGAAGTTGGCTATTCTCCTTTTATCTCTCATTGCGAAGTTGTTTATTCTCTTTTTATATCTCATTGCGAAGTTGGTTATTCTCCTTTTATCTCTCATTGCGAAGTTGGTTATTCTCCTTTTATCTCTCATTGCGAAGTTGGTTATCTTCCTTTTATCTCTCATTGCGAAGTTGGATATTCTCCTTTTATCTCTCATTGCGAAGTTGGTTATTCTCCTTTTATCTCTCATTGCGAAGTTGGTTATTCTCCTTTTATCTCTCATTGCGAAGTTGGTTATTCTCCTTTTATCTCTCATTGCGAAGTTGGTTATTCTCCTTTTATCTCTCATTGTGAAGTTGGTTATTCTCCTTTTATCTCTTATTGCGAAGTTGGTTATTCTCTTTTTATCTTTCATTGTGAAGTTGGTTATTCTCCTTTTATCTCTCATTGCGAAGTTGGTTATTCTCCTTTTATCTCTCATTGCGAAGTTGGTTATTCTCCTTTTATCTCTCATTGCGAAGTTGGTTATTCTCCTTTTATCTCTCATTGCGAAGTTGATTATTCTCCTTTTATCTCTCATTGTGAAGTTGGTTATTCTCCTTTTATCTCTCATTGCGAAGTTGATTATTCTCCTTTTATCTCTCATTGCGAATTTGATTATTCTCCTTTTATCTCTCATTGCGAAGTTGGTTATTCTCCTTTTATCTCTCATTGCAAAGTTGGTTATTCGCATTGCGACTATTGCAGATATTCCTCCGACCGTTTTGGTCTTATTTGCTAACTTATTTCATCTGGCGTTGAATCTCATTTCTCAATTTTATTTTTCCCCATTACCAAATTATTAGTAGGCATTTTTTTCAATCTCTGAATTCCAATGAATAGGTACTAGAACATTTTCCAATAAACTTAAGTTTTTATGTATACATTATATTATTTGCATTTGTGTTTTTAAATTCAGTAAGTATCAATTACATTTTTTATATCACTTATATTTTATCTTGTCTGTTACAGGTTGGTGGTCAGGTCATGTACATTGTTAGTTGAGTATTAATATTTATTTATTATTACATACATACTAATGAGCTTAGGATCAGTGTACCAATAATAATACTCATCTTTATTGGAGTAGACAATATTCGCATCTTATTGCACGCGTCGTTAAAAAAGAAGCTGGCACTCTCATTCATTCACTCTCAAACTTACATCTTACATCGGTTAAACATTCATTAATACTGTAAAAGTGTAAAACACTAAAATTATCATTGAAACTATTGAGTCTTTAACGTCGTAAATCGAATGTATTGAATAATTAAATTCCATTAAACAAAAGTCCGTATTTATCCTTGATAAATAATCCAACTGACGAGTTTAATTAATATATTTTCAAAGATAGAAGTGTTTTTATTATTATTTTCTGATGGCAAAAATTATCTTAGATATTATTACTCTCTCATCGTAATCTTAGATAAAATTAGTATTCGTTTCACTTCACATTCCTCACTAGGATACTTGATAATTTTATTTGTATAGCTTCTAGTATCCCTCCATATTTTCTTACTGTTCCAGTTTTCCTTTTTAGCCCTCCGCTTAAAATTAAACTTTATTAATTTTCAAAATACACCTTTCTGTAACTATCTCAAGTTGTTCATATCAAAACCTACGTCTGCAAATTCGTCTTACGTTTCTGATTTGCAAGTTCTTAAAATAAATTTATTACGTTCAAATTGATAAATGACAGTCTTATCTGGAATTGAAGATATAAATTTTTATGGTATTCTGGGATTGATTTTTATTGCTAGGTAGTTTACTTCCAAATTATATTAATTACAGTTTTCCTCGTAATCTTAACATTTCTTTTAATGAATTACATGCAAATAGTATTGGCGAGTATTGCTCAGCTCAATTTAGCTCCCAACACCAATGTATTTTCAATATGATATAAGTTATTTTTACAAAAATATAAATTAATTGTGAATGTCTTTGGCATTATTCCACTCAATTATCCTATCTGCCATGTCCTCAGTACTTTAATCATAGTTCCTCCTTCAAGGACATTCTTAATAAATAGATTAATGATGAGGATCAAAACTATTGTACACAAAAATACGCGTACAATACACGCATAAATCTGACCTGTCATCATCCATTAAAATACTAATAACGCTTATTTATAAACTAAATGCCAACAATTACTGGCACTGGATGAGCTATAAGGGTAAATGCTTTCTAGGAATTACGAAGTACTTGTGGCCGATTTGGCTTTTCTTTACGTCTCGTAAAAGTTCTAAGGATTAGCGTAGACAGGATTACTGTCGTCGTAGGTGTTAACAGCAATCGTGACGGGAAACGACTACGAGAATAGAAATAGAGACCTTACTGCTGATGATTCACGCCCGGTAGTGAATGGAACGATGTGGCTCCGTCGGGAATGGCCATTTGTATACCTTTCCTGTTGAGGAGTGAACAGAAACACTGTAAAATGAAATATAAATGAGAATTAAAACAGGACTACTGGGTATAGATTGGTAAATTGGTATTAGAGAAGTTGAACTCTTCAAGTGTTTAATGAAACGAACGCGGGTTTTGTTGGATTATCCAACCAATTTACCTATCATGAACAATCCAGTGCCAACAAATAATTTCAACTACTAATGGGTATTATTTTATGAAAATTTCTCATAGTAATGAAATTAATTTCTACATTATGTCCATGGAGGAAACTAGGGGTTTAAACAAACTTAGCAGTGCTGTTTTTATAAGTGATAATGGAATCTTAATTTTGTTAACTCACCGGTTTTCATGCACTGAATAATCATTACCACTTAAAATGAATTGCAATGTCACTAATAATACATTATATTTTAATTATGTATTGATTAATTAATTTTAATGCTTATTTTAACATAATATTTTAATCAGCTTGTTTCGTATTTCAAAGAAAGCTTGAAAAAAAAAAAACAACTCCCAACTTAAATACAACTAATATTTTTTATATTTTTGTGGCTTTAATCTTTGCAACGAACTTTCTGGTCGTTTATTTTTTTACTAGTTAAAATTATAATATTGTCTATATCTTATTATTATATAAAACACCATTGTAATACTATATAAATCTAATTTTGTTTTATAATTTAAGACTGATAGATTTCCCCTCCTAACGCACAGAAACGTGATCTTTGTGAGAAACATATTCATTTATTTACTTTCTTAGAATGTATTATGATTAATCTCACAATTTTTCATGTATCCTAACCATCTTCTCTTTTATTTATATTGCTACGCCGTATATTTTAAAAGAAATACTTTCTAAAATATAGGAAACTACTTGTCAAATGTTTTACTAATAATAATTTTTAATGTTTCAAAATATAAATTAATAAGTTACAAATGGTCTGTTACAAAGCTAAATCCAATCCATCAAGCCAGGATCCAAACGGTAACCCCGTCCTTATACACGTTCAGTGATACTGACCTACCCACCCACCCACACATGTACAGTGATATTGACTCACCCGCCCACCCATACATATACAGTGGTTTTGATAATATACACGTTTAAACAGCGCAGATTTCAATATTAGTGTTGAAAAACATATAAATCATCAAATGTGTATGTTTTAGAATTTTTTTAGTTTGAAAAGAGGTTCACGTAGATAAAGTTATAAACAGTACAAGTAAACGTCACACAACACAAATTTATTACAATATAAGCACAAAATGTACAAATATATTACAATAATTGTAATATTGTAATATTCCTCCCCTCTGGTCTGAGGAAGGTGAGCGTGGTTCACCGAAATCGATCACCGTAGTATTCGTGCATTTTGTACTTGTAATATATTTGTACATTTTGTGCTTATATTGTAATAAATTTGTGTTGTGTGACGTTTACTTGTACTGTATATATACCAACACGTATTATGCTAATTAAAAAACTAAAGTTATAAAATAATTTAAAAACTAACAGTAAATGTTCATTGAGGAGTTTTTATAGGCGACATTTTGGGCTGAAGATTTAAAAAATGAATTCAAAGTTAGATTTAATTGGTGACTTTTACCTTTTTTTTAATTTGTGAGACTTTCACAGGAAATATTTTTATTTTATAAAGTTTCCTGAAAATATTGATTACTATGGTTATTTTTATATATATTTTCTGTTTAACGAGACTACTGGTTATTTTTCTTATTTATATTATCGTATGTTATAGAAAAGATAACTATTTATATTACCAAGGAAATGCTGTTATTTTAAATAATTTTTGTGTACAAGTGATAACAAACTTGTCGTATTCAAACGGTAAACTCTAAAATAATAAACATAAACACATTACATTATCATGTTATACATTTGCTTCCCGGAGGCGATGAGAAATTCTTAGGAAACATCGTATTGTATGAACAGCCTCGTGCTTGACAAGTTTACAACTTGGGCCATACGGCAACAATAGACAACCTCAAGTTGGTTGAGGCTGCAGTCTCACGGTGTAGAGATACCCTTACCAACTTGTCGTAAGTTTTATTCGTGTTTCGTGAAACAGTACACATCAAATGCAAAATTTGTGCCTTGTACGTGTACATAAATTAGCAGAAACCAATTTATATCATATTTCAACATATATCAGCTAGGCGTTTCATGTTCTGAACAGGTTTCTAGTATGACAGGCATGTACAGATGAATCTTCCCCGTAAGAAATGTACAGTGTATATCGAGTCGCTTTCGTACATTTGTGAGTGTTAGATATTTAAATTGCGGAGGGGTGTAAACAATCAAATATGAACAAATTATAATATGAATTAAAACCCAAACTATAGAACATTTAGGAATTCATTGCGTGTAGTTTTCTTTTCAGGACAATTATTCGGTCTTCATAAGATTGGGATATTTAGGTATCAAATGTTGGTACAAAAGTGTTGAAAATAACTCGTTGATGGGAGGTCATAATGTACACGACATTTTGATTGTAGAACTCGTTTTAATATCATTATTTTGCTATGGTGTCTGGAAACAAGAATACATATGTTAGAATATTAAGTGAGTTCGTATTTATTCATTTCTACATCGCTAAACTTTTGATTTTTGTAATTAAATCATATAATTTTCTTTAAATTTAAATGTTAAATTTTAAACAACTTAAAGACGCAATACAAATATTACAGTTAATTTATTACTAATTTAACTATAATATTTTCAAAGAGTCGTTTTCTTTTCCTCCTACCTGTATGTAGCAACATATTACTTTCTTTCACTTTGTAGCTTTATCGACCGAGCATTATTCAATAGTTGGTATTGATAATTAGTTATGAGTGTTAATGATTATACGAAGCTCAGTGATTAGGATAAAAGTGGTTGTGAAAAGGAAATGATAATGATCCTGTGGAGGACTTGCATTGAAGTCCGGTGACCCGGGATAATACCTCCCCTACTGGGGACCGCTGGAGGGGATAGATACACACTCGCATTTGTAAAAAAAACACATTCATGTGGGTTCAAAGAGCATAATTCATGAGAATTAGGGTTCGTATTTTTAGTACGTGAAGTCTTAATATATGTATTTTTTTAGTATAACACATTTTCTTTAAGATAATACACGTTACATTTATCAAATTAAGATATTAGCTCATTATTTGAATAAAGAGATTCTCTTGAAGATTAAAGCGTTTTGTTAAATACGCTGACTGGACTTAATATTAAGTGTTTAATATTTAATATTTTATTAAACATTAAACACTACGATTTAAACGTTTTCTGCCATATTAACAAATTAAGATACGTTTTGCCGTTAACGTGTTCATGGTTGTATCAACGTCGTCGTTTTAACGTTGGTTAGAGGTTTTTGTAGTAAGAATTTGGTAACAATTTACTAAATATATCACTAAGAGAATTTATTTTAAGAGTTTATATAACATTGTTAAACGTACGCACATTGCAATTTGATTTCGCTCGCTTTTTTGTCATACAAAACATCCACAACATTTCGGTTGTTGCTTGTTGCATGTTAAGTTCAGATCTGTGTTATTTCTTTGTCTACTTGCGTTTTAGCATAAGCTAGTGGTTGTGGCTTTCTTTATGTTAGAAAATGTGTACCTCGACAAATCAGTTTCTCCTCTCTCTTGATTAGAAAATATCTGTAACTCACGTATTTTTTCTATACAAATTTGTGACTCTGGTTAATACTGAATTACCCAAAAGCCAAGTTACCATATGTAAAGGTAAATAACAAATTTTTGAAACTTTAATGACGAATTGTATAATTTTAAAACACGTACTTGTAAACACTTTGGCTGTGATTGACGTAAAGGACAACCTGATTAGTTTTAGTAATGTTCGGAATCAAACATATGTTAAATGACAATTTTGTAACTGTGGTTTGTATTATCGAAATGTTAAAGCACATGTAATGTTGTGTCACTTTACGCTACTCGTTGGGTTGAAGCACAAACGTGCTATGTTTACATTGCGACTCACCACAGTGATTGCATTTTGGTCGCTGCTCTCTTCATGGCCAGGCTACCACATCCGTCGTTATGTAACTGTGAGTTGTACTATCGCAATGTTAAAGCACATGTAATGTTGTATCACCTCACACTACTCGTTGGGTTGAAGCACAAACGTGCTATGTTTACATTGAGACTCACCACAGTGATTATATTTAGGTCGCTGCTCTCTTCACGGCCAGGCTACCACATCCGTCATTATGTGACTGTGTGTTGTACTATCGCAACGTTAAGAACATGTAATGTTGTGTCACTTCACGCTACTCGTTGGGTTGAAGCACAAACGTGCTATGTTTACATTACAACTCACCACAGTGATTGCATTTTAGTCGCTGCTCTCTTGACGGTCAGGCTACCACATCCGTCATTTTGTGACTGTGGGTTGTACTATCGCAACGTTAAAGCACACGTAATGTTCTGTCACTTCAAGCTACTCGTTGGGTTGAAGCACAAACGTGCTATGTTTACATTGCGACTCACCACAGTGATTATATTTTGGTCGCTGCTCTCTTCATGGCCAGTCTAACACATCCGTCATTATGTCTTTTGCTTCCTCAGTGTTTAACTCTTGTACGACTTGTAAACATTATCGTAAATATGAATAGATTTGTTTGGTTCTATCTGAAACACTTACATAAAGAAATAGTGTCATATTTACATACATAATAGTGTATACAAATGTATACATACATAATTTACATACAAAATATTGTATATTACGTGATGGTAGCTGTAAAATAAACCTGAACGCCACATAACACAAATATTACAATATAAGTACACAATACACAAACATTTTGGTGGTTGTGTAAATGTAAATCATACTTATCATCCTCAGACCAGGAGGACCCACGAAAATGACAGGTGTTTAACTACGCAAATTTTACTTTAACACTTGCCACATTCGCGAAAATCAGGATTGGATCACCAAAATAATGACTGCTGAAATGTTATTTGCTAATTGCTATTCTTTGTTACTTCTTTACTCTTATTTGCAGAAAATACTTTATGAAAAACTATTTCAGAATCAAAATTAACTTGTTCAGTCTTAAATGTTGTTAAGATCCTTGCATTATTCTTTCAAAATGGATAATTATTTCCATGCATTCATAATCGTACCCTTATTATAAACTTTGTGAATATCTACATTATCATCTATTGTATTTAAAGTGTAGTTAAAATTCAGTAGATGTTTTGCTATAGTTAATGTTCCAGGCTTCTTGTTTTTAAAGGACTGAAAGGTAAACACTATACTAGTATATCCAACTATTTCATAGCAGTACGTTAAGGCGCGTTTTAGTGTTATAAATAATTTTCAAATGCCTGCTCACAAATGCAGTGTGCAATGTTTTGTTAGTTATACGTGCACAATAATATTGAGGCGAGTATTGGTTAATTAAACAGTGCAGGAATAACTATTTAATATAAATCAAGATCGTATCACTTAGCTAATAAACATAAACTGTTATCATATTGTAGCGTGAACCTCTCAGCCTCCATTAGGGATTAAGTGACACGCGAGGGTGCGTGTGGGTGGTATGAAAGTACCGGGCGGAATATCAGTTGGGGATAAAGCCTGGGACCTTGCCCTCTGCAGTATAAATGTTCAGTAATAACCTAGCAGCTACTCAGCAAACTTATTAACCGATGGTAATTTACGTAATAATTAAAAATTGATTTTTTAAATTACGTAGTTAAAACAGATTTCACATTATAAGGAAAGAAAATGTAATGTTTTTGTCTTGATAAGTCTACCCTTTTGAGTGGGTAAAACCAAACATTAAATCTTATGTGTTATTTATTAACAAAATAATGTTATTGTTTTTAGTCTAAAAAATGGCTTACTAGTTATTCCAACTGAATTATGTTTTCTAAACAGACGTAATTTACTAAACATAAAAATATCATAAATAAAATTTAAATTTTTGAAAAAATATCAATAAGGTAGAGGAACAACAGGGAGTCTGAGTAGTTTAGATCTGTATGAGTATTGACGTTTATTGCAGTTTTATTATGTAGAATAGAGTGTTCACTTTTTCCCAAAAAAATTATAAGAATAAAAAAAATATTCAGCTAACTACTCTCACAGGAGAAATAGTGTTATTTTAAATTGCAATGGTATATTTCTACTAAATATAAATTTTATATACAAATAATATAATAAAGAGTATTTACTAAATTTATACATTATTAATTTGAACACCAAATTATCATTGTATGATCAAATTGTAATAATGTTATTTATTTCTTGATATTCACGAACCATTGAAAAGGCTACGAAGAAACGTAGGCGTGTAAATTAATCACAGTAAAATGATTGCCATTGGTCTACTATTGTACTGTGTCAAAGTCATTGTTGTCAAAATATGAGAATATTGTTGTTTATATGAACAAATCATTATCAAATGGCATGTGTCAACTTGTTTTGAGCATCAACAAGTTCACACTTGCCGATATTAGTGTGATTGTTGAGTTTTCTCGCCTCAGTTACTCCAGCAACTCCAATTGTACTCGTTCATTATCTGTTACTAATTGACGGAAGTATGTATAGCTGTAAATCTGTATTGTTACTCAGTTTTGAGCCAGTTTGATAAATTCCATGTATGTACATACCAGTGTTTTAGTGTGTTCAGCAAGTAACCGTGTTACAGAGAATGTGTATGTAGAGACTATTTCTGACATCAAGTTGTTGCGTTTTCATAAATATTTCACTTACGTATTCTATACAATCGTATGTATTACATTTTGTAATTTTATCTCAATTTTAAGTGTAATTTTTGTAACTGGTAATATATATGCGAAAATAATGGAAACACAGTGATTTTTCACACAATTTTGCTACACTTAAAATTTCTGATCAACCAAATCGCACTTGAATTAAGGTAATATCCGAAAGATGACACTGCTACTCTTATTAGCAAATAATAATATATAATTAGGTGTCCTTAAATTTACGATTATACCTCCGATTATTATCAGAATATATTTTTATGTATGCTAATCAATCGTAAATATTTTAAGTTACTCTGCTGTATGCTGTATCCAGCAAACATTATAAATTACTGTGTAAAGGGGAAGTGCTTTGAGGATGGAGCTGTGGAGCTGTGGTGAGGCCACGCAGTAGGTCAGGCTTTAGTGGTCTTTGTATTGTTTTTAACTATCTGAGTTTTTAATTTTTTCCATCAGTATTATCTTACTTGGGAGGGGGGCGTTAAGTAATTTGATTTTATTTAGTATATACTCTCACATGAGAAATAATGTGTTATATATTATAATTAATTGTGAGTTATGAAATATAGAAATATACTTCGTACATACGACCCTATCCCTTGATAGCTCTGTATCACATAATTCCTATATATCTCATGCTGGTGACGAGGATGACATTTTCAACTTAGATATTATAATATTTATAATGCACTGAATGTTTGAAGTAAAATTCTCATAAAGTAGATTTTTTCGTAATTCACTTATCTATTGTAAAAAGATGTCAAATGACATTGAAAACAGTCTGATAATAGTAAAATCACATGACGAAAATCATGCTCTCGACTATAAATCACTAGCTATAAAGAAGCTGAAAGTAGATATATAGGTTATTGAGGCAAAAAATGTTGAGCTGATGCCAAATTTAATGGAAGAATCGTTCCAGGACTGCTTATGGATCTTAAACTTGTTTGTGAACTTTGGAGGCTATACTATCTAACTTTATCGAACGTAAATTTTAAGTTGTTGTTGTTTTTATTTTTTATTTATTTATTCTTAAGACGCCGATCGTCAAGATATGGGCGAGTATGGATTTCGAATGAGTATATGAACGAGTATAGCCATTGTTACTATCTGAATTCGACTTAGCTCAGAAAGGACAATTTAATAATAGCCCAATAGCCAGGGAAACTATGGGACCTACAGCTTTACGTGAAATCCGAACCACGTAGTTCTGGTCTGATTTTCAGCTAACTGACAAGTCTGACACTCAGTTCAATCCACTAAATTACATCCGATAATTGACTACTATCCATCATGGACACGCTAGATCTCTCTAGTAGTGTCCACGTCAATGGCAGCCATTGAGCGGACGCGTTAAATTAAAACAATTACTTAAATATAACATTGTTAATTACATATTTTGATTTCAGAATATTTAAACAAAGTATTTGCATTGATATATTAGTTGTCTTTTCCATTGAATAATTATGGTTAGTTGGCAACGTAATATACTTATATACTTATATGTTATACTGTGCTAGGGGAAACCACTGCACGGTTCCCGCGACAACCTCATTAATTACTGTGTCGTGGTACAGTATTCAACTGACTATCTTGAATAAAAACACGTTCTTGTTATGTAATAATATCTTTTGCCTAAATATTTGGCTAATTCTGTTTTTAACCGTTAATATTTTTTTCAATATATCTTTACTTTCTTAAACCTAAAAGGAATATTGAAATTATTTAAATAGTTTCTTATAATTTGTTACCTCAGTATTATAAGCAAGTTTTATATTGATTTGGTTTTGGATAGTAAAACCTAATATATATTTCATGTTGCCTGAAAATTATTATTCAAGTATTTATACCTTATATTTGTTGACCCAATCGAGTATAATATTTACTTTTATGTGCGTAAACATATTTTTCCGTATTGGTTGTCAGGGCCCGCGCTTTTGTATAACGACAAAAACGTTGAACAGTTTAAAGACTTGTAAATAATTAAAAGACAAATTCCATGGTGATTGGTCAGTAATGTCGACTGTTTAAACGTATGTGAGGTACAAATTGTTATAAAGGTATATAAAATATTTCATAATACTATTTTATCAACATATTTTAGATTTAAGGCCACTTAAAGCCATATAGTTACTAATATAAGATATTAAAAGTCGGCTTATTAATAAAAGTAATAAGGTAAGTTTGCATAACCTACTGTTTGGTCCATGGATTGTAGAAGATGCATTTCACCCCCCCCCCCCAAGAAATAAAAACTGTTTACCTGAGAAGGTGTAATTCCATCACAGTTATTAAAGTGCTCCAGGAAGATTATATTCCATATTATTTGTAAAAACCACAATTACATACATGAATCTAACCTATACTAAAAAATAGAAGTGTCAAAAGTATTAAAATTGAAAACTTAGTTTTGCATGGATCTAATATTAATAGGTACTGAATTTAAAGAAATAAGATATTGCTTTATTAGTGTTTTTGGTTTAATTACAAAAATAAAATAAAATAAAACTTGTATAAGGTTTTATACAACAATATAAAAACGAATACTTTTGTTCATGTTAAAATTTTATAGAAATTAAAGATCCAAATTTCAATTATAAACCTATAACACACCGTTATGAAGATAAATAATTATTTTGATTTTATATTGTTACATAATACTATAAAGAAATGAGGAACGGTCTTAAAACTCAAAGAAATTTGATGGTGATTCTTTAATTGAAAACTTTCTCAAATTGAAGATTTGCATATTTCATTTCATGCACTGAATCTTTTCATTACGTATGAAGCAGTTTGGACTCAAAGAAACGCCTAAGAGCTTTTCATTCTGCCTCAGAAAATCTTGAAGTAAGAAACTAACATAAAACCTCCATAGTTGGCACAAAAGTCTGGCGTGGAGGTTGTGAAACCCTCGAGTACCATACCAAGGTGTACGCCAAGTGGGCAAATACAACAGACGACTTCATTATAACTGTACGCTGATCTCATACTTAAGAATGGTTTACAGAAAAACATTAATGTATTTAAAATGCTTAAAGTTGTTGAATTTATTACCTGAGACAAGTTTATCTAACACTTATAAATAGTGGCTCACAATGCAAAGTGGCAATATTGTTATTAGGAGACAATTAATGCCGATTAGAACTTCACCATGAGAAATAGGAAAGTAACTGAAGTGACTATAATTTATTACCTGAGACAAGTTTATCTAACACTTATAAATAGTGGCTCACAATGCAAAGTGGCAATTTTGTTATTAGGAGAAAATTAATGTCGATTACAACTTCACCATGAGAAATAGGAAAGTAACTGAAGTGACTATAATTTATTACCTGAGACAAGTTTATCTAACACTTATAAATAGTGGCTCACAATGCAAAGTGGCAATATTGTTATTAGGAGACAATTAATGCCGATTAGAACTTCACCATGAGAAATAGGAAAGTAACTGAAGTGACTATAATTTATTACCTGAGACAAGTTTATGTACACTTATAAATAGTGGCTCACAATGCAAAGTGGCAATATTAATATTAGGAGACAATTAATGACGATTAGAACTTCACCATGAGAAATAGGAAAGTAACTGAAGTGACTATAATTTATTACCTGAGACAAGTTTATCTAAGACATATAAATAGTGGCTCACAATGCAAAGTGGCAATTTTGTTATTAGGAGAAAATTAATGTCGATTACAACTTCACCATGAGAAATAGGAAAGTAACTGAAGTGACTATAATTTATTACCGAAGACAAGTTTATCCAACACTTATAAATAGTGGCTCACAATGCAAAGTGGCAATATTGTTATTAGGAGACAATTAATGTCGATTAGAACTTCACCATGACAAATATGAAAGTAACTAAAGTGACTATAATTTATTACCTGAGACCAGTTTATCCAACACTTATAAATAGTGGCTCACAATGCAAAGTGACAATATTGTTATTAGGAGAAAATTAATGTCGATTAAAAATTCACCATGAGAAATAGGAAAGTAACTGAAGTGACTATAATTTATTACCTGAGACAAGTTTATCCAACACATATAAATAGTGGGTCACAATGCAAAGTGGCAATATTGTTATTAGGAGACAATTAATGTCGATTAGAACTTCACCATGAGAAATAGGAAAGTAACTGAAGTGACTATAATTTATTACTGAGACAAGTTTATCCAACACTTACAAATAGTGGCTCACAATGCAAAGTGACAATATTGTTATTAGGAGACAATTAATGTCGATTAGAACTTCACCATGAGAAATAGGAAAGTAACTGAAGTGACTATAATTTATTACCTGAGACAAGTTTATCCAACACATATAAATAGTGGCTCACAATGCAAAGTGACAATATTGTTATTAGGAGACAATTATTGTCGATTAGAACTTCACCATGAGAAATAGGAAAGTAACTTAAGTTAGAATCTACAGTTTCCGGTGACAACCGCGTCAAGGTACTATCTACAATATTTACAAGATGACCAGACGTTTCGCCCATACTGTGATGTGGCATCCTCAGTGGTTTGTCTGAGAGTGGTGTCTCAGAGAAACCACTGAGGATGCCACATCACAGTATGGGCGAAACGTCTGGTCATCTTGTAAATATTGTAGATAGTACCTTGACGCGGTTGTCACCGGAAACTGTAGATTCTAATTATGACACCGGCCGCTTAAGCCTAAGTTCTAAGATTAAGTAACTAAAGTGACTATAATTTATTACCTGAGACAAGTTTATCCAACACTTATAAATAGTGGGTCACAATGCAAAGTGGCAATATTGTTATTACGAGACAATTATTGTCGATTAGAACTTCACCATGAGAAATAGGAAAGTAACTAAAGTGACTATAATTTATTACCTAAAACAAGTTTATCCAACACTTATAAATAGTGGCTCACAATGCAAAGTGGCAATATTGTTATTAGGAGACAATTAATGTCGATTAGAACTTCACCATAAGAAATAGGAAAGTAACTAAAGTGACTATAATTTATTACCTGAGACAAGTTTATCCAACACTTATAAATAGTGGGTCACAATGCAAAGTGGCAATATTATTATTAGGAGACAATTATTGTCGATTAGAACTTCACCATGAGAAATAGGAAAGTAACTAAAGTGACTATAATTTATTACCTGAAACAAGTTTATCCAACACTTATAAATAGTGGGTCACAATGCAAAGTAACAATATTGTTATTAGGAGACAATTATTGTCGATTAGAACTTCACCATGAGAAATATGAAAGTGACTAAAGTGACTATAATTTATTACCTGAGACAAGTTTATCCAACACTTATAAATAGTGGCTCACAATGCAAAGTGACAATATTGTTATTAGGAGAAAATTAATGCCGATTAGAACTTCACCATGAGAAATAGGAAAGTAACTGAAGTGACTATAATTTATTACCTGAGACAAGTTTATCTAACACTTATAAATAGTGGCTCACAATGCAAAGTGGCAATATTGTTATTAGGAGACAATTAATGTCGATTAGAACTTCACCATGAGAAATAGGAAAGTAACTGAAGTGACTATAATTTATTACCTGAGACAAGTTTATCTAACACATATAAATAGTGGCTCACAATGCAAAGTGGCAATTTTGTTATTAGGAGAAAATTAATGTCGATTACAACTTCACCATGAGAAATAGGAAAGTAACTGAAGTGACTATAATTTATTACCTGAGACAAGTTTATCCAACACTTATAAATAGTGGCTCACAATGCAAAGTGGCAATATTGTTATTAGGAGACAATTAATGTCGATTAGAACTTCACCATGACAAATATGAAAGTAACTAAAGTGACTATAATTTATTACCTGAGACAAGTTTATCCAACACTTATAAATAGTGGCTCACAATGCAAAGTGACAATATTGTTATTAGGAGAAAATTAATGTCGATTAGAAATTCACCATGAGAAATAGGAAAGTAACTGAAGTGACTATAATTTATTACCTGAGACAAGTTTATCCAACACATATAAATAGTGGGTCACAATGCAAAGTGGCAATATTGTTATAAGGAGACAATTAATGCCGATTAGAACTTCACCATGAGAAATAGGAAAGTAACTGAAGTGACTATAATTTATTACCTGAGACAAGTTTATCCAACACATATAAATAGTGGCTCACAATGCAAAGTGACAATATTGTTATTAGGAGAAAATTATTGTCGATTAGAACTTCACCATGAGAAATAGGAAAGTAACTAAAGTTAGAATCTACAGTTTCCGGTGACAACGGCGTCAAGGTACTATCTACAATATTTACAAGATGACCAGACGTTTCGCCCATACTGTGATGTGGCATCCTCAGTGGTTTGTTTGAGAGTGGTGTCTCAGAGAAACCACTTAGGATGCCACATCACAGTATGGCGAAACGTCTGGTCATCTTGTAAATATTGTAGATAGTACCTTGACGCGGTTGTCACCGGAAACTGTAGATTCTAATTATGACACCGGCTGCTTAAGCCTAAGTTATAAGATTAAGTAACTAAAGTGACTATAATTTATTACCTTAGACAAGTTTATCCAACACTTATAAATAGTGGGTCACAATGCAAAGTGGCAATATTGTTATTACGAGACAATTATTGTCGATTAGAACTTCACCATGAGAAATAGGAAAGTAACTAAAGTGACTATAATTTATTACCTGAGACAAGTTTATCCAACACTTATAAATAGTGGATTACAATGCAAAGTGGCAATATTGTTATTAGGAGACAATTAATGTCGATTAGAACTTCACCATGAGAAATAGGAAAGTAACTAAAGTGACTATAATTTATTACCTGACACAAGTTTATCCAACACTTATAAATAGTGGGTCACAATGCAAAGTGGCAATATTATTATTAGGAGACAATTATTGTCGATTAGAACTTCACCATGAGAAATAGGAAAGTAACTAAAGTGACTATAATTTATTACCTGAAACAAGTTTATCCAACACTTATAAATAGTGGGTCACAATGCAAAGTAACAATATTGTTATTAGGAGACAATTATTGTCGATTAGAACTTCACCATGAGAAATATGAAAGTGACTAAAGTGACTATAATTTATTACCTGAGACAAGTTTATCCAACACTTATAAATAGTGGGTCACAATGCAAAGTGGCAATATTGTTATTAGGAGACAATTAATGCCGATTAGAACTTCACCATGAGAAATAGGAAAGTAACTAAAGTGACTATTATTTCCCCTTTTTTACCCTCAATACTTATAAATGAACACCGATGCTGTGTGGGAGATCGGCTTCAACAATATTTCCCGGGTCCTTTCCGTGTATGTGAGTTAGAATAACTGCCACGTATTATGCTGGAATTTTGTATGATAATTTCCTATACACTTAGTTTCAACACAAAGTCAACCATAAAACAAATAACTTGCACATTTACTGTTTTTTATATGATGACATTTACTCTTTTTTATATGATGTGCGGTCAAATAATGACGTTACTGCATATTTCTTAAATTACCTTAAATGTACATTTCTTATATTACCTTAAATGCGCATTTCTTATATTACCTTAAATGTGCATTTATTATATTACCTTAAATGTGCATTTCTTATATTACCTTAAATGTGCATTTCTTATATTACATTAAATGTGCATTTCTTATATTACCTTAAATGTGCATGTCTTATATTACATTAAATGTGCATTTCTTATATTACCTTAAATGCGCATTTCTTGTATTACCATAATTGCGCATTTCTTATATTAACTTAAATGTGTATTTCTTATATTACCTTAAATGCGTATTTCTTATATTACCTTAAATGTATATTTCTTATATTACCTTAAATGTGCATTTCTTATATTACCTTAAATGTGCATTTCTTAAATTACCTTAAATGTGCATTTCTTATATTACCTTAAATTCGCATTTCTTATATTACTATAAATGCGCATTTCTTATATTACCTTAAATGTGTATTTCTTATATTACCTTAAATGCGTATTTCTTATATTACCTTAAATGTGCATTTCTTATATTACCTTAAATGTGCATTTCTTATATTACATTGAATGTGCATTTCTTATATTACCTTAAATGCGCATTTCTTATATTACCATAAATGTGCATTTCTTATATTACCTTAAATGTGTATTTCTTATATTACAATAAATGCGTATTTCTTATATTACCTTAAATGTGCATTTCTTATATTACCTTAAATGTGCATTTCTTAAATTACCTTAAATATGTATTTCTTGTATCACCTAAAATGTTATTGAGATCAGTATTATATATTTTTATAAAACTTGCATTATTCGAGGTATTTACAGAGAAGACTTTGGCAAAGGCTGGTTCAAAGACAATAGGTGCTTGAAACAAAGGCCTAGGTGACAGTTTGGTTAGCTAGCAGACAGATTTAGGAGGCTAAGGAAGGCGTGTCAGAATGTACGACGTACGAGCCTATTGTACTGTCTTTCAATTATTTTTGGGATCAGAATGTTGTAATTGTTTTATTTTAAAATGGGCTAATATATTTACTTTTGTATTTACTATAAATTTATTTATTAAGTTACCGCTTCAACTAGGACGTGAGTGAGAGGGGTTTTCATATATTTATTGGAACTATATTTGATAAAACTCGCCTTTTATAATCACACATTTTTACTTATAATTATATAAGTAATTTTCTCAAAGAATTAAATAGGAAAATATTATACAAAATTAAAGAATAAAACCACTAGCTTGACTTAGACATAAACACTTTGTTTGATATCTCTATTTGATGAAATTACACGTGGTTGATTTAGTTCACAACAATGTTTTGTTCTCTTGTATTTATGTTGTTTTCCATAACTTGAGATTTTTGTGGCCATGCCCTCGTTTATAATTTATATGTTCTTATTTTAGGTTTTAATTTTATATACGCTGGAATATACATATATATTATAATACTTGTACTTTTCTTTCTTGTTTGAACTATTACGACCATTTAATTGTACTTCATTATTCATTAGTAAGACGCCGATCGTCAAGATATGGCCAATTATGAGAGACGAATGAGTGTGATGAGTGTATATAAACGAGTACAGTCATTGTTCTCTAAGGTTAACTGTTGTTTTAACTAAGGTTAACTAGTCCTCAAAAAGAGCTATTTAATAATAGACCGATAGATTGAGCAACTAAGGGACCTACAGATTTACGTAGAAGCCGAATCACGTAGTGTTGGTTTGATTTTAAGCTAACTGACAAGCCTTACACTCAGTTCTCTCTCTTCTCTACACAAATTTGAACCTTGACTACCATCCAACATAAACACCCCATATTTCTCTATCGGTGTTCACATTGATGGAAACCATTGAGCTGTAAGTGTGTCGGTATTAAGATGATCGAGCATAGAAGCTCAATATCCTCAACATTTAGTCCCCAAGTAGCTGGGTTACAACACTGCGCCACCAGTACGTTTAAATACGTATATAGAGATAACAAAGATAGGGGGGGGGGGCGTTATGTAACGTGGATGATCTGTGTGCGGGCAATTATTGTTTTATGTTAGGACAGTTGTCAACTCTTAACTTTGTTAAATTTATTTATATCTTTTAAGTTTTTAATGCATTGTTATTTTTATCTTGTGCCACACAACTATAATACACACTTTTTTTTACTTTCCGGTTAATCGCGTTCATGCAGTTGGCGATGCTTATGAACAATAGTTGTTCATTGTAATCTCAGCATTGTAGTTATTAAGATATCCACAAATCATAATTGTGAACAGTTTATTAAGTCAATTTTAGGAGTTCACAAACGAGTTTTGGACCGTAAAGGATCCCTTTGTGTCTAATTGAATCTTCCGTTTAGTTTGGTACCAACTCTAACAGATGCTTCACTTCACACACGTGTGTCTTGTAATGGATACACGTATATCCAACCATAGTCAATTTACTTTACTCATTTAACATAGATTTCCTACATTGCAAACATTCTTAAGAGAGTAATAAAATATTTATGTATGTTTCCAAATAACTATGTTACACATACTGGGTTCACTATAATGACATGAAACGAAATGTCCAGTGTACTATGCATTGAATGAATCACCAGGTGTAACCAAACAATTATTGTAAAATCAATGAATTCGGGACCGAAACGTTTTCGACTTAAATGCATATTTTGGAAAAAAAATCGGATTTATAGTTTACAGATTTTAGAAATACTCTTTTTAAAAAAACATTTTCTTGTCCTTTAATGTGACAAAGAATTAAAGGATTTTGAAGTATTTTCCTTAACTTCTACAAGGTACAACTTCAAGAGATTATTTATTATAATGGTTACAGAGACCCAGATCTAGAACTTGCTTTACGTTTATGTCACGTTATAGTTGGATGTACATTGATAACATTGCTACTACACTATTATATCTTTATAAATAATAATATCGTACGCTAATGATATCATAATCTCCGAAAAAGTCTATGCACCCGTGTAAATCAAGTTAATATTTCATATCCGAAGACCTGATTGAGTAAGCTGCTCAATGAAAAGTGTGTTTTTTCAGCCATAAGGATCATAAATGAAGAAGTAAAGCACCCCACAATAACCAGAACTTCATGTTTCCTTTAGCCACTAATATTTTATGAAATGTCATCTCTTAACTCAAAGTTTATTTGACGATGATGATGATGATGATGACGTAAGGACACCTATGTAAAATAAATTATCATCTCCAATCGAAATAAATGAAATAATGACATTTATTCTTCTCGTAATGACCACACTATTCAAAACAAATAAAAAAATAAAAATAAAACTAACCACTTCGCCCAATAAATGTGGTCAGCTAAAAAAATATAAACTATTTAATAAATACATATTTGAGCCCAGTCCTTCATAGTTATGACCTGCTTCTGTGACACCCTGCAGTCCTATGGTTACAATTAAATATCCTTACAATATACACACTAACGAAACCAAACAAAATGTAAAATTAGTAATAAATTAAAAATAATAGGTAATTTTTCATCTTTATCTTTATAATATGATAAAAATATTAACATCAACAATACAATGGTACAAGAGTGTTTAAACTAAGTTTCCAAATAAAAAAGTACGTCATTAATGGAAAAAGTCAATATTTCAAAAGAACGCAAAACCTATTTACATTACTGGAAGCTTTAATATGAATAGGTAACTGATCTTCAAACACAGTCTTCAAAATGTATTTAATAAAATGCTCACTTATTTATTTCATGGTCCACTTGTTTTCTCTATTCATTATTTTCAGAATGTTACCTCAGACAATTCGCTGTTGACGAGTAAGCAAGTGTCTCGTACCTTATTTAAATTCTGTACCTCTCAGTTGTTTATTTTGTAATTCATAAGACATTCTTCGTCATTACAAACAGTTTCAACCAGAGTAAATTCGCTCCATTTGTAACAAATTAAAGCTGTACTTCAAATATGAAGTCGAATGCGTACCGTAAAAAATCACATAATATCACTAAATTGCCTTGGTTAAATTCTAAATTATTTTGGAAATTAATTAAAGTATTTGAAAAACGTTATTTTTCATTACATAAATTTGAAGTTTAAGGCATATTTGAACAGTAATTGTACGTAAGTTTAGGTAAAAATTACTTGAAAGTGAGCAAACAAAATTTCATATTTTCATTTACGTCCACTGGACAATTGTAGTTTTTAATCGAGTTTAGTTTTACATAAAACATTAGTTTCAAAACTGTAATGCTATTTCATTTGTAAGTACTGTTGAGAATTTTGTCGTATTTGTGACGCGTCGTAATACCGTTAATTACAGTATTTTTCTACAGTAAGTTGTTCACGAACAGATTACAAAATCGTCCTTAGTGGTAACTTTTCCGCCTTAGGTAGTAGGGAAACTTACATTAAACTCATTTCTGAAACTGATGTATAGTTTTCCAATTACGGTATGGAAAATGTGTTGTGAATAGCTACTGAGAGAAGTTCATGAAGTGGGCTAAAATATAAACAGCAACACACTAATATATATTTATAATCTATATATATATATATATATATATATATATATATATATATATATATAGGATGTAACTGAAATACTGAAGAACAAAACTTCAAGTGTAACTAGATTAAAGAAAATACACCAGATTATGTTTTTTTTTTTTTTTTTTTAATAAATAAAGTATCGTTAGTTTTATAATCAAATTTGCTACAGCTTATCACCTTTGTGTTTTTTTTTTATACTGGGTGTAGTTTTTATGGAATTTAACGTCAGCGTTTTAAACTAGCCGCCATTTTTAAATTTTTCGACGATCTAACAAAAATCTTTTTATGTAATAGAGTAATATTAGTATAGCATATGTGCCGAATTTCAACACTTTACCTTTTATGGTTGCTGAGAAAAGAATTATAATGTAAAAAACACAGACAGAAAACTGTGCATATTAGGAAATATGTTTATAAGAAATGTTTGGTTTGTTTTAACCCCAGGAACAACCTCCTGAAGTTGTATAAGTATTTCAGTTTCACCCTGTACACATATTTATATACAAAAAATTTAAATATTAATGGATATTTAGTGTGCTTAAATGCGCTTTATTAATTCAGTTGATTGGACATTTTAGTATTTAAATAATTTTACTATAATCTACATAAACGTTCTTTTAACAAATTCATTCATGTATAATCTAGTCTAGTTGTTCTTAAGCGTGAGATTTTTATCAGCTTATTTCAACTTGATTCTATAAGGTATAACTTTTTCAAGCATATATAGTACAGTTTACAGGCACCTGGAAACCATTGAGAACTGTCAGCTATTGAGTTGTCGGCAAAGCTGTTTTGACGAAACCATTGAGAACTGTCAGTTGTTGAGTTGTCGGCAACGTTGTTTTGGCGAAACCATTGAGAACTGTCAGTTGAGTTGTCGGCAACGCTGTTTTGGCGAAACTATTGAGAACTGTCAGTTGTTGAGAGCTGTCGGCAACACTGTTTTAGTGAAACCATTGAGAACTGTCAGTTGTTGAGAGTTGTCGGCAACGCTGTTTTGGCGAAACCATTGAGAACTGTCAGTTGTTGAGAGTTGCCGGCAACGCTGCTTTGGCGAAACCATTGAGAACTGTCAGTTTTTGAGATGTGTAGGCAACTCTGTTTTGGCGAAACCATTGAGAACTGTCAGTTTTTGAGAATAATTGTTGGCAACGATGTTTTGTCGAAACCACGTCCATTACCATGTACGTTAACTTTGGCCAACTTGGATTTCACAATAACCACATGTCCGAGTTGCAACTTACCTCAGTACTAATGCACTTCTAGTTCAATATCCGAATTTGTTATTTAGTTTAAAGCGATTGATACGTTTTATACCCTCTTTAGTAGCCTATATTTATCTATGGTTATTACATTTTCAATAAAAATCCAATAAATTTTACTCTCAGCAAAGTTCATCATCATGTTTTGTATTGAAAATTTAATAACTTGAATATATAAAATAACCAATATCAACTCTATCTCAACTTCACTACTTTATCTATGGTGTTTGTGAAAATGTCAACATTTTAGTAAAAATGTGCCAATTTGGCATTTGTTCCTTTTGAGAACACGTGCTTAATTTAGTTGTATAATAAGTACTTTTCCAATTTCGTAGTGAAACCAAAGTATTTTCGTGATTAAAAAATTTCGAATCACTGATGCTGAGCTTTTCTGTTTATGAATGAGATAACCTCTCAAAGAATGCGCAATCCTCACGTAGGAGAAATGAAGTGCTGTTGTAACATTTAGTTAAAATCTATCAACAAAAAACGTATGACGTAGTTTAACTCACTTTTTATATATTCTATTTCTGTCTTATTACTGCTCTGGAAACCTTACTAGAGATTTTGACAACAGTTATCACTTTACTATCACTTGTACTCCAGTCTGAAGACTAAGGACTGCAGATTCTGTAGACTGTTCCTCTGACACTGTTGACTAGACTGGCTGAAGGGTGTATTTATATAAGGGCTCCGCTGCAGTCTAGAAGTTTCCAGACGTGTGATCTGGATGACTCTAGACCACTATTCCAGAATATTCTAGCTTCACCTGTGATTAATTATCCACCATTCTCGAACCATTTAGTGGCTTCTTGATTGGCTTAGAAACACGAAGTAATTTACAGAAAGAGGGATGCCACTCTCCTTAACCGTTTAACGTCAGTTTTAATGGGCGGCAACTCCAGCTACCTCTAAGGATTGATCACTGTAGATCAATTCTCAAACAGTTATTGTGTTGGCCTTAGATATTATGTATAAAGTTTTCAAGCTAAATAAAGTAATACATGCTACTTACACAGTACACGTACAGTGCTATTTACCCTCCCATCCAACCATACACATGAGATGGTAATGACCCACCTACCACCCACACTCGTACGGTGTTATTGATGGTGGTACTCACCTGCCTATTTATGTTGCTACTCACTTTTCACCCCAAATACTCGTCCTTAGTTGAGAGAGCTCTTTGAATGAATGTTTCTTGACATTTTATTTTGTTCAAGCGTTTATTGCAAGCTTTCAAAAGCAAACGCGCTGAAAAAAATTGGTTGTATTATTATACATATTGAACTTTTCCATATTTAAAAAGTACAAGTCTTATCGTATTTTTTGGAAATAAATAACTGTTGTTATTATTTTTATTATTATTGTCAAACTGATGTTATGGAACTATCATTAACAAGTGTGGAATCGTTTGACTGAACCTCTGTAAATCATAATTAGTTTATCATTTACGGGTAACTAGTTTTGAACTAGGTCACCTTGTGTGGTCCGTTGTCGTTTATTTGTAATTAATGATACAAAAAAATATACCTGCTGTGGTATGTAATGCATTATTTTGCATTAATATTTCACATTAGCAATTATTCATTTTTGAAATATTAGTAAATTCATACAAAATGAAATGATAATATTATAACTGTTTGTAGATTTGTTAACGTGTATATATCATTTACATCACAAATGATCGTCACACAAGGCAGTCGTATTACAATATAAGTACAAAATATAAAAATACTGCGGTGATCTATTTTGGTAATCCACGCTTACAATCTTGAGACCACAGGGACTCTCCACTATTCCTGTGTGGATTGTAAGCGTGGTTTACCAAAATCGATCGTCGTAATATCTCTTCATGTTTTACTTTCAGTATATTGCAATATTTTTGTGTTTTGTGACGTTCCTCCAACACATAGATTTTATGTATGTATGTTTAACTAGGAAACTATCTATGATTTATAACCACAATGCATCGATGTATAGTTCACGTTATGTCTCTTGTTTATTAGCTTAGGTTTAATTTACTAGTTTTTTCATTCAAATTTGTTTAATTGAATTGAAAATCACTAAATGGCTTGATTTTCATGGTTATAGCGTTTTGTTTCTTTACTAGACAAATGATTAGCAATTATTAAAATCATACATATTTCTACTTTTAATTATTACGCATATTAAAGCTAATGTGCAATAAAAAAATGAAGGTATCATGCATGAAGTATATTCTTTATTTCATTTGTTGAATTCTAGTTATTTTCCTCGGTCCATAGAGTAACAGTTCTTTAGTTAACCTTGAAGTAGGTCATCTAGTTAAGACTCGTAACTAGTTACGTTATGTGACGATGAATACTTCACACTGTGAATAAAGGGATGTAGACGGGAAATAACCTTGCCCCCTTAACCAACCATATTGTGAAGGTAAACACGGTGTGTCAACTCACCCCAACTGATGTTAACTGTTCAGTTAACAGCTCGTAATATGTTACTTTTTGACTCGTATTTATTAAAAGGTGTTCAGGGCATTTTATTTTAGCATTTTAATAGTGTATTTAATTTGTGTGTTAAATATTTGAAGTGTGTTATTTGGTGATTATTAAGAAAAAAATTAATTAATTAAAACACTTTAGATTTAGTGGTCTAACCGTATTAATGAATAATAAAGAAATAAAAAATTTAAATTATTTGATTTTTAATAATAAACATATTCTCCCATTGTGCGTATATTTTAAAACCACCGTTTTAAGTTTTTAGGTTTTATGTTTAATAATTCAGCATCCTCACCCTTGTGTCTTATTTTTTTCGTATGAGAAGGCAGCCAACTAAAAGGTGTTGGCTTAGTATAAACTTGGTACATTTTGTCTAAACTAAAGGGCTGAGACAATGGTCTTAATCTAATTGAGAAAATAATACGTCAACGTAATTAAGGTGGTTCGGCCAGCATTAACTGAATTCCACTCGCAGTGCTGGCTGTAAGTCTGACTACGAGGTACTCGCACAAAAACACTCGACCCCTCCCCCTACCCTGTAATGGGTGGGGTATAATTGCAAGAAGTCGTTGAAGCGCGATCCTGCGCGTGTGGTGTCTCTCTCCACGTATGCGTAGCAATTGCATTGTAACATAACATGAGGGAGGGGGGTACAACCATAAGTTGAGTATATAAAGTTAATAAATTTTGTAAATTAATTGTGTGATATTAAAAAGCATACGGTGCCAAACATGACATTGCATTTCTCGTCGTAACAAAATAAAAACAAACATATATTATTAATTATTTGAAATCAAATTTACCAACTTGTAGTAAAATGACGTAATTTAAAATAACTGATGAGCAAGACCAGTCCTGTGAAGGTGTGTTATTAAAATTTGGTAATAATTAGGGAAATAGGTTCTTAATTATGTGTGTACCAAGAAAGCCCAAGTTCGCATCTTTGAGATGATGTATTTATAACTGTAAACATAATTTCGATGAAAGAAATACTTACGAGGCGTTTAATAGCTAGTATAAAGTAATTGATATCGAAAAATAATCGAATTTTTTTTGACCAAACAGCCTTAAGGCTCCGAGGTTTGAATCTTTAATTTTATTTAATTGAATCTTCACGCGCAAGCCGAATGTCCATGTGAACTGATGACTGAAGTTATTAGAACAATTAAAATTTAAACTGAAGTTGATTTAAAAACCCACGAACAATTCTAAATTATTGAAAATACTATGAATTTTTATCATAATGCGGCCCACAATATTTATGAAAATAAGGGAACGGTTAATTTTTAAGATTTCAGTCAAATAAATAATGTTCTAGTTAAAATTTAAGGATATACGTTTTTACGGTAAAGTATCCTTTTATCAATGTGTGCTTTTGAACATGCTAGTTTAAAAATAAATATAGATACACGTTCAAGCACGTAAACCATGTATACGTTTTGATTTAAAAACTTCACGTTGAGTGCTGAAACTCGAGTATAAGATGTAAAAGAGGGTGTTTTAATTATTAAAATCTTCTTATTACAAGCCCTCTCCTTTCTAACTAACCAATTGGTTTCTTGTGCTGTTTACCTCTTTGTTAGTATTATCTATTCGTATGACCAATTGTGACTGACGGAAGCGGGTAGTGCCTATCCCGCCCATGTTATATCGGCCATATTTAGGTACGCATAACAAAAAAAACCATTAGAGCTACACCATTCAAATTTCCCAGTAACTTAATATAGGTATTTATGAATAATAATAATGAGTTTAAATCATTTATGACAAACAGATCGGGTTTTATGAATTTTTTTTATAATTTTTTTGAAAAAAATTTAATTACTTTTTTGTTTAAAGGAATATTTCTAAACCACTAATTATTGCTGCCAAGCATTATATGACACACTGTCAGTAAAAATTTCAACCAAATAGGACAAGTGGTTCAGGAGAAAATGGTACCGAAGTGAGAAAAACACACTTTTCAGGAATCGCAATCAAAGTCACAGTCACTGGTTATTGTAATGCAGATCTGAGTAAGACACTTACCCCATACATTAGTGAGCTCCATATCCATAGTCTGGGTTATCTGGATTCTCCTCATTTTCCTCCATCTTTCTTTTCATGGCTGCTCTTATCTGTTGAGCTCTTTTTTCCAAGTTTTGAAGTTCACGTTCCGCTTTACGCACGCGAACTTTATCGATGTTTTTTAAACCGACAGCACAGTTTGCGCCACACGAACCACATAATTTTTGGAGCACATTATCCCTCCCAAGAGCTCCATCATTGTAGCACAACACAGCATCCAGGACACCTAGTTTCAATGTATGTATGCCTACAAATGTCGTCTTCGGTACTCGGGTCCAAATCATATTATTGAAGGATTCATTTGGGTTTTGCGTTTTTCCATGCAAACATTTGCTTAGTAAACTAGGATGAGCTAAGTCTTTGTAAGTGGGTTTTATAGCATCCATAACTATCCATAACATTCTCATATAAATTTAAACAAATAATGGAATGACTGTGTCACATACTATACAAAGTGTACCTACGGTCCCATGCGTAACTTTGAGGTAATTCTCGCCATGCATACTGCTACAAAATATTAATTAAAAATATGTATACTTACTAAAAACTGCATGTATATAGTATCATTGTATTCAGGAGAGTGCACAGAGTTAAAAAAGTGCTTATTTGAACAATTGAAACAATTTTTTTTTTCACTACCCGCTCCCCTTAAACATTATTTAAACATGTTACTTATTATTTTAAATGTTGTGATGAACCCAGGAACTGTGTGCATAACGTAATCTTCATACCTACTTAAAATGTCGGCTCTATTCATTGAATGGGGTTCTCTCGCATTTACTCTCGGTGCGGTGTTTTTACAATTCTCTACTTCAGAAGAAACTCTTTGTAATTAATTAAGGTTTATTATGAACACTTTTAAATATAGAGCATTTACATGTTGAGTGGGAATTACATTTTTCGGAAAAAGTGCGTATCCTGTATTATATTGTAACTGTGTACTTGTTAGACCTTTAAATACGTGAGTGGACTAATTAAAAAAGATTATAGGCAGCATTTATTGCAAATATGAATTGAATAACTAAACAAAGGAAGTTAACAATATTTGTATTGAATGATACTGCATAAACTATCAGTTATTACAGTGAAAATTATTCAGACTTCAGACAGCTAAAATATGTCATAATTCATAAAGTGTAAGTTCCATATTAAAATTGAACTAAACAGAGCTACATGTAAGTTAACTGTAATGGGAAACCATTGTTAAATAAATTAATAAATAAACAAAGTTTAGTGTATTAAAAATTTTAGTATAGTTTAAATTTTATCAAAAAATGTCCTAAAAAATGTTCTAAATATAATTTTGTAAATTATTAATTTCATTACTTATTTATCTAACAAAATATAATATAAACATATGCAAGATAATGTGTAAATACATCCGAGGAATAAGCTCATCCTATAAATTTATATTCTTTTTGTACAACTGGTAACTTACATTATTGTAGGCCTGTGAAGTTTTGTATACAAAATTATTAGTTTGATTAGCATAATTTTGCAGTTATAAAAATATAAGATATATATTTATATACACGGGATCATTTATATGTGTTACATTGTAACGTTACTGAAGCAAATGTCAATATTCCGTTACGGACGTGGACATCTAACTACACACTAGAGATTTTAAAAAAATAATAATAATTCGTAAAGAGAGTTATTTAGAAATTCTTTAAAAAATAACAAGTTAGATGTGCTGTTTTTTTATTTTTAGTTGAAGATAGCAAAAACTAATTTCTTTATTGTTTGTATTTAATTTTATATGAGATCTAGATTTAATGTTACACCATCGATTGTTTTTGTAGATGCAACCTGCAATTTAGTCGTCCTTTGACCAAAAATAGGTGACCGTCAAGTTCTATCCAAAATTGGATATCTAAGAAACCAACAAGTAAATTAATAATGAAAAGTAGAGGAGAAAAGATAAATCAATCAATAAATGTCAACGTAAGGGTTACACCAACACAACGTGGAGACGAAGTTCGGTCCAATAAACTCAATCCACAGCCTCTCCGATAACTTGGGTCATTTATCTCAGGCAAGTACACCGTGACATTTCGGGGATTCAATAACCTGAAATTGGATTTTCTTCACTGCTGAAGACTGATAACAAAGTAATTAATAATAATGGAATTCCAAAATAGGACAGTGTAATTAGGATAAAGTTATGTATTAATTTAAGTAAACTTATTAAAGTTTACATTAATGTTTTAAACTTTATTTGTTTTAATTATTAATTGACATTTTGCATGTGTTTAACATCTAAATATATTAAAGATATTTTCACTAAGTCTAGTTCACTTTTAAATCTACGTATTGTAATTGTTTAGTCAGATATGTCTAAAGATCTACAGCAAATTACCCAAACCTAATGAAAATATATTTGAGCTGAAGGACACCATGCAAGACATTTATATCTACCACCCTCAAGAGATTTATAAATATACTAGTGCTACGTTGGTGACCCATGTTCAATTCCCAATAGTGTTGTGTCTTGGTGAGGGTGTATGGACTCCCTAAACAGACGTTACTACAGAGTGTTGTGTCTTGTTGAGGGAGCATGGACTCCCTAAACACACGTTACTATAGTGTGTTGTGTCTTGGTGAGGGTTCATGGACTCCCTAAATAGATGTAACTACAGAGTGGTGTTTCTTCGTGAGGGAGATTGAACTCCCTAAACAGACGTTACTATAGAGTGTTGTGTCTTGATGAAGGAGCATGGACTCCCTAAACATACGTTACTATAGAGTGTTGTGTCTTGATGAAGGAGCAAGGACTCCCTAAACATACGTTACTACAGAGTGTTGTGTCTTGGTGAAGGAGCATGGACTCCCTAAACATACGTTACTACAGAGTGGTGTTTCTTCGTGAGGGTGCATGGACTCCCTAAATGGACGTTACTACAGAGTGGTGTGTCTTGGTGAAGGAGCATGGACTCCCTAAACAGACGTTACTACAGAGTGTTGTGTCTTGGTGAAGGAGCATGGACTCCCTAAACATACGTTACTACAGAGTGTTGTGTCTTGGTGAAGGATCAAGGACTCCCTAAATGGACGTTACTACAGAGTGTTGTGTCTTGGTGAAGGAGCATGGACTCCCTAAACATACGTTACTACAGAGTGTTATGTCTTGATGAAGGAGCAAGGACTCCCTAAACATACGTTACTATAGAGTGTTGTGTCTTGATAAGGGAGCATGTACTCTCTAAACATACGTTAATACAGAGTGTTGTGTCTTGATTAAGGAGCATGGACTCCCTAAACATACGTTACTATAGAGTGTTGTGTCTTGATGAAGGAGCAAGGACTCCCTAAACATACGTTACTATAGAGTTTTGTGTCTTGATGAAGGAGCATGGACTCCCTAAACATACGTTACTATAGAGTGTTGTGTCTTGTTGAGGGTGCATGGACTCCCTAAATAGATGTTACTATAGAGTGTTGTGTCTTGGTAAAGGAGCATGGACTCCCTAAACATACGTTACTACAGAGTGTTGTGTCCTGATGAAGGAGCAAGGACTCCCTAAACATACGTTACTATAGAGTGTTGTGTCTTGGTGAAGGAGCAAGGACTCCCTAAACATACGTTACTACAGAGTGTTGTGTCTTGATGAAGGAGCATGGACTCCCTAAACATACGTTACTACAGAGTGTTATGTCTTGATGAAGGAGCAAGGACTCCCTAAACATACGTTACTATAGAGTGTTGTGTCTTGATAAGGGAGCATGTACTCTCTAAACATACGTTAATACAGAGTGTTGTGTCTTGATTAAGGAGCATGGACTCCCTAAACATACGTTACTATAGAGTGTTGTGTCTTGATGAAGGAGCATGGACTCCCTAAACATACGTTACTACAGAGTGTTGTGTCTTGATGAGGGAGCATGTACTCTCTAAACATTCGTTACTACAGAGTGTTGTGTCTTGATGAGGGAGCATGTACTCTCTAAACATACGTTACTACAGAGTGTTGTGTCTTGAAGCGCCATTCTAGCATTACATCGAAAGGGTTCTAAGGGCTTATGTAATTTACCACTTTATCAGTATAAAAACAAGCAATCAAGGCAACAAAATCAATTATAATTTTTTTATGTTATTTACTTTTTTAATTAAAATTAGGAAAGATACATAACTGTCATCAATAATTTACAGATTTGTTACATTGTTTTGGTATTAAGTTTTTACAACATTAATTATGGAAACATTGAAATGTTACATTAAAAAAAATATATTTACCGGATATTTGTCAATACATAATCTATTTACGATAAAAATAAAAGTAATAAGTTAATTTATAATTTGTATACAGAAATACAACTTATTTTTACCGTTTCGTTCGTATTCTGTATTTCGATTAAATATTGTGTAACAGGAACCATGAGTTTAGTCTAGATTTTAAAATATTACATTCTATGAGCATTTTAATTCCATAGTTAAAATTTAAGAAATGTAACAAAATAATTACACTTTTATATTACTCAGAAATATTAATGGGAAAAAACCAAGTTCAGAAAATAAATAATTTCAAGTAATTGCAAATAAAAATGAAGATTATAGTTTTAAGTTTTAAAAGAAATTTGAATTTCGCTCAGAAATCCTTAATTAAGAACTTATAATTTTCTGATAACATGAATAATTAGCTTAAAAAACATTGGCCAAATGATGATTATGCAAGATTGTTAAGATAACAACTTAACTTTACAAAGAATTTGTGTAGTGCACGTATATGGCATTTCACTTTTGTAATTATAATATGATAATATCTTTTTTTGTATTACGATTCATGAGAAACGCAGAACATTAGTGTGGGGATTACATTATATGAGAGGAAATTGTAAAGCAGGATATCTTGGGAAAGTCTTGACTTCTCGGGAAGTCGCAGACTGGGATGTCATTTAAAGTTATTCTCAGTAGGGAACGTGTCAAATAGAACAATGAATTCTCATCTTAATGTAAATATTTTCCATTTTACGTGTGTAATTCAGAGGTAAGAGATGTTTGAGAATAGTCAACCTTCGTTTTGACGTATATTTAAACTGTTGTTTGGTATTTTAACCGAAAGCAAAGCTTAACAGATCGTTTTTATTTTCATATGAAGATGCCAATTGTCAAGATGTGGATCGATATGTGTTAGGGATGAGTGACAGTAGTCTTTGTTACTAAGTAAGACACAATTATCTGTTGAATGAAGTAGGTAGTTTAGTATAATAGCCCAAAAGGGAGCATCCACTGGTCCTTTCTAAATTTGTTGGCCACAACCAAGTTCGAACGGGCACCTCAAGCGTAAGAAGTTGAGCCTACACCAATCATGTTATTAAGTGAATATATTGTATTTAAGTTTTCATGTTCACTACCTTAATTACAATTCCAGCCTTAATGTAATATCATATTCATATTGTACTGGGAATGGTGACGTAATGCTATAACAATAGTAAAGTTAAATAGTCACAACAATAAACTGTCTTACATGATTTCCGTTAAAGTTTGTGATGAATGGCTAAGATATTATTAAAGAAGATATTATAAGAAACAGTTTTAACGTTCAGTTGGCAAGTCTAACATTATTATCAGGTTAAAATCGAAAATGCAACAGGTGAACTACGTGTAGCGTATACTTTCGCCCAATGAAGACTAAAAAATAGAACGAAAGATATTTGCAACACCATTTGATTTTCATGCCAGAGAATGTGTGTTTAGTAACCATAAAGTAATGGATTGAAACGAAAAAATCAACCCAAGATGTTTTTTACTGCTTGATTGTATTGTATATATTAATGAACCGTATGGCATTTTGCAAGTGGTTTATTTTTCGTTACATGATTTAAGGGGAGTCAGAACACGACATTTTAATTTTTTTACAAAATTATATTTTTATTGAACTTTAATCTCCAATTCTTCCTCTTTCCAATGATATACATAACATTATATGTATAAATATATACAACATGTAAAAAAATAAGTTATGTAGACGTGCACAAATGGATTTTGCGTTTTTAATTTTTTAATTTAAAAAAATCCAAAATGGATTTTTTTGTAATTAATTATTATTTGGTAATTAATTATGCTTGTAATTATACAGTAGTATACTACTGTAATTGAAAATTACTATTGAATAAGTAGTAATTTTCAATAGCTTATTTATTTTATTTGTAGTTATTGTTGATTTTCCGAAAGTAAACATAGGAGATAACTTCACCAAATTTTCAGGATAGGTTCATAATAATATAATGTAGTTCCCTGCATGAGGGTTTAAAGATTTGTAATTTATTTCTCAAGGGAAACAATTTTTTTAAAGAAATTTGAGGGTAAAAAAAGGTATACTGTATTTGGAAAAAAAATCATTGAAATTTTTGTTTTTATACTAAAGTCTTCTGCAGGGAACTCGATAGTGAACCCTTATTTTGTAAAAAAAAAAACAAAAAAAAACTTTAAAGCTCTATGCCTAATAGTTTTTGTGTTACATGACAAACAGCATTACGGTCTTATGGCGTTCGCACTCCCAAAGACCAAACCAAACACAGACCAAACCTCATAAAATTTACTCCTTACATATTTAATACAAAAGAAAAACTATCCATGTGTAATGAATGCTGCAATTTACTTCCGTAACAAAATGACAGCCACGAAAAGCGCTGCACTACTTTATATATATTATTATAGGCAGTACCTTCAGTAAAGTAGTGCGTCTAGTAGGAGTTGCATGCTAATAAATATTTTACTAAAGATAATAATTAATTGACTCTGCACAATGAAGTGACGTGTACACACTACCTGACTAATACTAAATCCAGTTATTAAGTTTCTAATATTGTTGCCAACTTCATGATATTAAGAGAAAAATGAAAATATTTCTTACATGCTCAGCCAAGAAATATTTAAAGCTAATTTTTAATTTTCAATGAAAAATAGTACTATATTTGGTTATAAATATAAAAACCAAATACAATTGACTCAGTTATCATAATTTATAAAAAAAAAACGATTATATTTCGGACCATGGCACTTGGCACCCAATTTATTTATAGTCTCTAGACTCGCACTAAGAAAGTATTTAAAAATATTTTTTCTGTAAAAGCTAAAATATGGTAGCTTTTTGTCTTTATTACCGTTAAACATACGAATGAGAGGGCTTAGTGTGTTACAACTTGACATAAGAGATTATTTTTTAACAACCTAAGCTTCCAATGTGAATAACAATAACAAAATTACTTGAGCGACGGGGTGAGCATGCCAAACGTGCAGAGGTATCCCCTGGTCAATTTATAACTTTGTAAATTGGAATCCAAAATGTGACGTGAAGGAGGTTGGTTGTCGCCAAGGTGGTGATTAATTAGTTATGATAAATTAAGGCATAGAAGTTGAACAAATCGGAAAAGTTTGTATTTTCATTAGCATAACACCAATGGCTAAATAAAAGTGAATTAAATATTATTTGAAAGTTTATACAGTACAACATTAATATTGTTATCAGAAGTGTTATCTCAATATTATAACGCTCCTAACTTTGTTTCAGGTAAAACAAAAGGGGAAGAAAGGGGTTATTTCCAAAAGGTACTATATTTATTTAGTTTACTCTTACATTTCTATCTTCAAACACGTTACAATGTACAATTTAATGAAGTTAGAGATGTTGTTTTGACCTTATTCTCTATGTTCATCAAATATTTCAAACTCTTTCGAAATGTCTATATGAAATCCTTGTCCTATTGTTGGTGTTATAAGGGGAGAAACGGGGATTGTTTAGCAAACATCACATTACGTGAACTATGGGAAGCGACAGATTACGTGGTTGTAAAGGACTTGTGATTACAATGTGGAGCTGACAAAGCTGTGACATGACACAATCGCCGGAAGTGACACAATTGTTGACATTTCATGTTTTCGTGGTGTCTGGGAAGTGAACAATTTCAATAATATGGGCACCATTTTGTTATGTGGGCTTTTGTAATACGTTTTGCTTTCATTTTGAGTATTTTATGATAAAATGGGTTTTTCCTGTAGCCTACACTAGTAGAATTATTAGTAATAATTTAAGCTAAATTGTATATATATATAATATAATTTTAAGATGTTGAATATTGTTGATTAATTTTACTACTAATTAATGTTAGATGTTGAATATTTATAATCATTCAACTGATCCTCCCACTTTCCAACAACTACGGCCAGTTGAATTCTCAAAAGTCTAGGTTGGCTTTTTTAAAAATTTTGTTACAACGCGTCTTTGATGTTTTTTTTTTTTTTTCAGTGTAAACAATTCGTGAAGGTATAATATGGAGATATCGTGATTTTATTTCCCCTTTAAGTTCACCATCGCAATGAACCTGAAAATCGATTATTTAATATTTTCATATTTTTATCAGTTTATTAATTTAATCTACTTTAAATATGCAAAATACTTAAACTTCTCTCTTCTATTTCTAAGAGTAAATGATTACTACTTTATGTTTTTGTCACTGGAACATTTTGTTACCTTTGGAATTCCGCACCAAGTTTTCATAACTGTATAATATATTTTACTAAATATGCTTTAAACTCTCTAGTAAATACTAACAAGTTTTCATGTTAACTTGAAACTCCACTTGAAACCTTTCATAGGAAAGGTACTTTAATATCAACGGATTCTCAAACCTCACTTAAAATCGAAATAAAGCTTTAACTTTACAAAATAACGACCTGCCAAACATTTTTTTTAACTCATCCTTTTTGAACATACGTTTCATACTTTCTCTATTTGTAAGTTCCCATTGATTTATTTTTCGTATTTCAGTCAAAGTTTAAAAAACATGTAGTAGTGATAGTTTGGAATGTTCTCGCACAGCCACTCCGAGTTGTTTACTACCAAAGTAGTATGTAGTATGCTAACAATGTTGTGACTTAGCCCTGTTACGTATATAGATGAGACACTGTAAATGACAGTCCTTGCTGAATACCTTGTCAGGAATTCGTAAGGTGAGACTGTCTGGGAATTTTAAACGACTCAAATATTCAGTGACCGCAGCCCACTTTGGTTTGATGTATTGGACTCATAAATACTCAATTTCAACTTGCTGCCATTACAGTATTGTCTCTGCAAAACCTTTTCGGCAGGTTTCAAAATCCCAATAAGTTTTTGTATAACTTAAGTTTCTTGTTTCGATGGATTATTTAAATTACACGAAACTCAATATGCTGAGTACGTTGAAGAATATAATTGTACATATTAAATGTGTATTAATTAATTGAATAAATAACCACATGTTAAATTTTAAATATGTTGGTTGAATATTAATAAATTTTGAGTTGTAAGGTGGTCATAAAAACTTTATTAAATTTATTAAATTATCAATACTTTCTAAATTAAGTGAGTTTGAAAACATTATGTATCGTAATAGAATACTTAAAATCAGTCATTTTAGCCCCGGACAGATCAACAATTACTCAAGTGTCTGTCCACAAGTGAGAACTGGACGACGCTTTTCAAATCAAAATATTCATCGTCAGGTATTTGACTCTATTACGTTGAACACACGACACTTGTCCGATACAAAGTTCACACGCGTCAACGACTATATTTAAATTAAATTTAATCTCCGCTGTTAAATTTTAATATAATCGTCGACGCATTTTAATTTTGTTTCGGACAAGAGTTATGTGTGTTATTGAAGTTGTTAACTTAATAGAGTAAAAGCCTGACGAATCCGTTGATTTGAAACGCGTCGTCAGTTCTCTCTTGTGGACAGATTGACTGATTGATACACGTAAGTAATAATAAAATATGCACATCTGTTTTAACAACAGTCGTACAAAGTGTATAAGAAATTTAAGTGTAATTAAATGAAATTTGCTTTAACGACAACCACAATTTACATGGACAAATAATTTATACAGGACGTAGGACACAGTTTTAGTAAAAGTCTGGTAGTTGGTGCAGGAACCATTCTCCCAGTGTTGCATATTATGTTTGTATTTTAAAATAACAATAATTCAACAGGAAGGTTCATACTAACATAGTTTAAAGTAAACAACAGTACAATAATAGCACAACATTTCAAAAAGTAAACACAAGTATGTGATGTTACATTCAATGAATAATTCATACAGGATGACACGTAGTTTTATTTGTCCCTTGCCCTTCAAAATAAACATTTATGTGACAAGTCAATCTATGCTTGTTTGTTTAATATTTTTGTTTAGTGATAGGCCTGATTTGTATAGTTTTTTTAATAATATTTTTTAATATTAGTTTCCAACATATTTACGATTGTGTCTTTTATGTTAGTAATAATATTAATTAACTTCATTATTTAGTAATATTAATAATTAACTGTTATTTTTTAATTTTTGTTTGATTTTATAATTGTTTAATAACCAGGTGTTGCATTTTAACATATGGTGATTGAATATTAATGAAATTTCAGGTTATGAAGTGATCATACAAAAATTATATTTTTACTACTCAGTTTTGTTACGTCATTAGTATAGGGAATATAAAACGATCATTTAAATAATTAATTAGACTATTAATTATTAATATTATTTACACGAGGTTAGTTAAATTTAAAAAAATAAAATTTTCCTGTTGTTTATTAAAAAAGATGACAAAGCTAAATGAACCGTTCGTATAATGTAACCGTTATTCCTAAATGTATTACACAAATAAACACTATTACTATTTAACTATAATAGGCTTTATCTGCGCAATATGTTTTGGTATAATGGTTAGGTCATATAGTTAAGTTTTATATGCTGTATTAATAAAATAAGAAGAGTTAAAGAATGGAGTTTGTTTCAGCATTTTTGCAAATTCATTTGTTATTGCTTACACCATATACTGTATATTTAGAATATATGGTAGTATACAAGGTGATACAAAAAGGTTGGGCTGGCTATGCATTTTCAGATTCTATGTGTGATTCTAAGCTTAAAATGAAGAATATTTTTAAAATTTCTGCTTTTTTTAACAGTTGTGTGCCATTTTTTATAAACCATAAAACAATTTATATCTTTGTTGTTATCTTTATGATTATTACAGCATTCGGTAAAAAGGTTCATGTTAGAAGTTAGTATTAATTGAAACAATTTTTTTTAATTAAAAAAAATTGTAATTATTAAAAAAAAATAAAGATAATTATCTTTATTATTTTCAAAATGGCGGCCATTTAATTTTTATTTGAACAAATATCAAAGAAACAATTCTTTTAATTAATAAAAATTGTGTAAGACATAAAAACGTTTGTAAAAAATGTATCCTTTCCAATGATACCTTATTTGTAAAAATCGCTTAATAAATAACTATTTTATGACCTAGCTTTAATTCACATACAAACTAAATGGCTACAGTATGTGAATTAAGGTTAGTTCATAAAATAGTTATTTATTAAGCGATTTTTACAAATGAGGTATCATTGGAAAGGAGAAGTTATTTACACACATCATTGTGTCTAAGAAAATTTGTATGAAACCAAAGATCTTTTAGATATTTGTTGAAATAAAAATAAAATGGGCATCATTTTGAAAATATTAAATATAATTTAAAAATATTTCTTTATTAAATCCTATCTTCTAACATGAACCTGTTCACAGAGTTTTTTTTAATAATCATAAAGATAACAACAAAGATCTAACCCGCAATGGTTATATCTGTTTAATGGAAAAGATAAAATGACGTGTAGCTGCTAAAAAAATAGATATTGAACAAATGTTATTCATATTTTTAGCTTAGAATGACAAACCTGAATATGCAAAGCCAGCCCATTTTTGTAACACCCTGTATATTTCGCTGCATAAAAGAATTTATTTTATAAATATTATTACAAAATTAATTTCTTTGGACAATTTCCCATCTAATGGTTTACTAAGAAATTACAACAGTAGTTTGTGCTATTTTAAAACCCAACATAAATATAAACCAAGCAATTGTTTCGCACAAATTAATTTCGAATTCTCACCTCTGCTCTCCCTCAATATATCTTCTTTATGACTTCCATTTTGTTTTATAGATACTTTAGAGGTTCCTTTAAAATGCATGGTTGTAAGTTATGAATATTGTTATTTAGTGTCTCATACGGCAGGCGTTGCCTTTAACCACAGAGAAGGAAGTTATTTGTCTGTGCTTTAACGTCGTCGTTCAGATGTTGTTAAGTACAACTTCATTGTGTTGTAAATTATGCCCAAAATATTGTCTCACTGTAAAACTTTGTGCTAATGGTGGTGTGGATGTGATTCAGTATCTTTGCATATTGGAGAGTGTTTTAATGCGAGATTATTTAACTATTCTTTATGTGTGTAGTAAATATTTTTGGTCTTGAATATTTAAGAGGGCTCTAAACCCCCGCGCTGAGAAGCGTAAAAACTGCTTTGCGCGGTCCAAGATACTGCCCTTATTTACTGTCGTAAAATTATAAATGAAACATCTATTTAAAGATAAAGACATTTTTGACTCAAATCGCTTTTTAGAATTTTCGAATTCTCCTTCATTTCGATTTTATAGGTTATTGAAGTTACCCAATATTCAAACTAGTGCCAAAATAAAACTAGAGCTGTTATCGAAATTTTAAAAAGCGATTTTAGTCAGAAATGTATCTGGTTTCAATTTAGTTTTGGTTTCAGATCGATATCTTTAAATCTGTATCCGCAATGTTGGACCGCGCAAATGCCTGCATGGTAATTTATTGCCAAAATATACGGTGATTCGTGAGATCCAAGTGGCGAAACCTCGAACTTCTTAGTCGCGGATGGATTTTACTACTTCATTCATAAAAACCTTCCTTCATTTAATTTAACATCGATGGATGCAATGTAGGCCTACGACGACTGATATCAGTATTATTTTACAGACTAATTACTTAGAGTTAGTCTAATTACTTTTGAATGGCTTATTGAGTTTAAATTAAAATGTGCGTTCCCATGTGGTTCCTGATATAATCTAACTACAAAGTAAAGCATAACATTTTTATTCCTAATGACAGTGCACAATATTTATTATGCCATGAAAAATACTGTAATAATCATCTATATACAACATTTTTATGAAACAAATCATTTAAACTACATTAACGAATGCGTACAGTAAAAATATTAATTCAATAATTCCGGCTTGACCAAAGCAATAAGTAATTTTATAATAAGTCACTGTCACTATTGGCCTTTGTTTTATTTTAAAAATATAAATACAGTAATGTTAAGTCGTAACTATTAATTTATTATAGTTCATTAATGTTGTGGTATAAAAATTGCTAGGTCATTTATTTGTAATTTTATAAGAAGGTAACTTTGAAGCAAATATTTTACCTAAACGGTAACAAGGACAGAAAAATATGACAGCCGGGGGACGGGGCGGGGCGGAGCGGCAATCCTTTTGTGACTTGAAGTCATGGGGCGAGGTAGAATCCGCGACACAGGAGCGCCTCTTACCTGGCTGAGGGGTTGTCATAAATAATTTTCGCTAGGGGTGCGACTCAGGAGCGCCTCCGAAAAGGGGTGGGGAGGCGCTCCTGTGTCGCTCCTAAAACTACCTGTCCTCGGCACTCTACCTGCTTCCTACCTGCTATCAATCTCAGCTCGCGGGGCCTCCTAAATACCTACCAATCTAATATCACAACGGCTACTAGCATAGTGACTTTGTTAAGTGCACTGCATATTTTGTAGGAGTAAGTGTAAAATTGATTCTGTGAGGGGTTATATTAAAAGACCAATCAAAATTATTAATGTACTGTGATAAGTATTCTTAATAATGTTTCATTTTATTTAGATTAATAACTGGTTAAACTATTGCGGACTTGTATTAAAAAAAGTTTGTAACCGTACAGATAAAATACATACAAGCTTGTACCACATCAATTCCCGAAGACTAAGATAATTATGTATACATAGTCATTTAAAAAAAAAATTATAAACTTGATACTATTTAGTGTTATGTAAAAGGTACACGTAGACGCTCGTCCTTTGCGCATGACTTGCCCCTTTAACCCATGAGTATTTAGTATGAAATATTAACCATAGTTTATAAAAATTCGTAAAAGCCAAGCAGTGTTTTTTTAAAATTATATTTATATTATTACTCGGCAAGTTGTTTCAAAGAAATTGAAGAGTTACAAAAAAGGCCAATAACTACAAATAGGCTTGTAAATAACAAATATGTATTTCTTAATTTTAACACTTAATAATTCGTATAACACTCTAAAATAATAAATATACATTTAAATTTAAACTAAATAATTTACTTACACTTACTAATATTTAAAACTTATATATAAAATAAATACTATTTACATTCAATCTGTATGCTACAATATTCTAAAACAAAAAAATATAAAAATTCAAACGAAGAGATATCTCACTTATTGTGCAAGGCTTAAATTACAATCATTCATGTGAAGAAAATTCCCAAATTGTTATCAAATGGTGTTCAGAAAATAAATTAAAAATCAATACAAATAAAACATAAGCTATAGTTTTTTCGTTGAATCAAAAAATAAATAAATAAAAATAAAGAACTGAAATGTTTAGGAGTAAAGATTGACTTACATATTACCTGGAACGCCCATACTGATTATGTATAAACAATATTCAATAGGAATTCTTGCTCAATGAAGAATTTAAAATCATGTAAAACAGATATTGCATTATTATTATACTATTCATTCATCCATAGCCACTTATCTTACTGCACTCTACTTTGGTCCTGGTACTTTTAAAATCTGTAAATTAAAAAAATACCTTAAGAATAATAAAAAAATATTCCTCAAAAGGCAAGCTGTAAACTATCCTTTAAAGTACCTTAAATTACGTCATTACTTATTTCATATATATCAAACAAAATATTTCTAAATTTTATAATTTGAAGCAGTATGCATAACTACTCTAAAAAAAAAAAAAAAAAAAAAAGCAAAGACAATATAAGAAGAAATTATTTTACAAATTATAAATTAATACATATTTTTGAAAACAATTCAATCAAAATGTTTAATAAATTACCAATACAGTACATATAAGAATTCTGAAAGAAGATGCTTTCAATGAAACATTTAAAAATTACACGACCAGAAATTGTTTATATCGAATTGAATATTTTAAATTTCAAGAACTATAAGAACATTATGAGCTATCTTTTCTTCTTTATTAATTTTTTTATTTATACTAATTTACTATTTTATATATTGTATGTTTAATACTTTTTTATTAAGTGAAGACAATAAATATTATTATTATTATACAGTCATGGACTCTATAACCTCTGTCACGTATATGATTATGAGTAATATATAGCAATATAGTTACGTCTTATACAATACACCTTTTCTAAGAAGCGTGTTAATGAATCGGAGTATAACAGCTTATTTTAATATAGATTATATTTACAATTTCAATAACTGAAGGCTTTTTTATTTCTAAAGTAATTTGAAGTGTAAAATTTGCTAACATAACCGGGAATCGAACCCGGATCATATTTAAATACTGTAACATGTATGCTTACTTTAAGAAACATATGTCTTACCTACAATTAGATTGAACCCATGTCAAACCCTTGTCACACTGGACCCGCGAGGGTACGACAGTGGAGCGCCTCAAGGCCAGGCGCTCCACTGTCGCAGTTGTGCTATTTCTTGGCTGACAGTTTTATTAGTTTTTGCCAGGCGCTCCACTGTCGCTCGCCCGGCGAGGTAGTGTTTAGGAACCTCGTAGTCTCGTACCACTCCCGATGTATTCCGTTGAACAGCCAATGAGAAGACTTAGGACGGTAAAACTTGACAAAAGTGATATTTAAACATTGTGCAATGCGAAGAGAATTAATAAAATACTAATTGAAAAAAGTTTTCTTAATTAGCATAGTATGTGTTGGTAGATGAATTTAATACAATATTAATATAAACTGAACAAATATAACGGTGATCGATTAAGGTAAGCTTAAGTTTACCGAAATCGATCACCATAACATTCGTAGCCTACATATTGCACTTATTTTTTATCAATACAGTATAAGTATTAAACTGTATGAAATTTGCATTTTTTTACTAGTGTATTGAAGTAAAATTGTTCAACTGTTATTATATTGCTGAAATGAGATGTTCTGATCGGTTTGGTTTTGCATTAATTTAATGCATGTTCAATTACTTGAGTATCCACTGACCTAATTTGGGAGCTCGTGATCAACTTGTGGCAGCCACACTGATCAACTTGGTTAGTCATTGTAATGGACTTGGCTAGCACTCGTGATCAACATGGCTAAAACTCATGGTCAGCTAGGGTAGTACCCGGGATCAACTTGGGCAGCCTCCGTAATGGGCTTGGCTAGCACTCGTGATCAACATGGCTAACACCAAAGATCAACTCGTATAGTACCCGTAATAAACTGAGACCAAAGTATTGTGTGAATTGCTGAGGTCAAACTCGTAGACTACGTGAGCCTAAACTACCCCTGACATACATGTTTATGAGGCCAAACTACTGTCAGGTAGGTGAGTCCAATCTGCTTTGAACGTCTAAAATTATATGTTCGAAATTGATATATGCTCGCAGCAGTTTCTCTGTTTTGATTGTTGGTTATTTTTAACAGTCGTGTTAAAAAAAAAAAAAGGTTATATTTAGTAACTTATATAGGCCTAATCGAATCATATTAAATTAATCTCTCCTAAAAATACTGTGAAATATTTATCAGTAAAACTGAAATTTTTTAAAAGTAATTGTGTAAGAACTGTTGTCGAAATAAAATAATTGCTTTTCTCATGGCAATGGGAAAATTGAGCAAGATTATAATATATTATTTTAATTATAATTGATATCATTCATACGGTTCGCTTCGGTTTTCGTCTCTGTCCGCGAAAATATTTGTTGTAACAAAATGTTTGCTTTTTGAAACCAAACTGTCCACGTAGTGTTATTTTCATGTATTGTAGTAATTCATTCAGCATACTTCAGAAGCAAATAAAAAAGTGGCTACATTTCAATTATTTTTTAATGTTTGGAAATTAGCGTGTTTTGTTGCAATTGCCATAAAACTATGATAGTTTATGTGAAATCATTTTTTTATTTTATTAAAAATAATTAATAAACCGTACAAAACTATAAAACGTAAAATAAATAGACAGTTGGTATTTTTTACCATTACTTTTTAACGTGATTAATTAGTTTTCAGTAAAGCGTATCCTTTAATGCTTTAAGCGTATATTGAGAATTGTTGTGGCGTTCATTTAATATTATTTTGTTTTAATCTTCAACTGAACATAAGAAGATACGAAATAGAAATTTATTTGCAAATTAATGCCTTTTATTAAATATTTAACCACATAAAAACCAATATTTAGATCACAATCCAAGAGCTTTAAGAAATATTTACAAAAACCATTCTTTGTAACGTAATTTACTTAGTTTTTAGTAAAGCGTATCTTTATGTTTATAAATCAAACTCTGCAATTGTAGAATATAAGTATGGTAAGCCTATGCCTAACTATGTTAAATTTTAACCGTTTTGAGAATAACAAGATTTGAACAATAATTATGATTTTGGAAAACGTTTCAAGTAGAAATTCAATATTTTAGTAGACCCCTCTATTTGATCAGTGAATAAATTGATTTCGCTGTAAAAAGTCTACTTTTCTAAACAAATATTACTATTTTTTATAAAAACAAAATGACATAAAAAATATTAAGAAATAAAATACAGCAGCAAAACCGATACTGACTGGAAAATTGACAATTGTTGAAAAGAATTGGCCTTTTCGCTCAACATACATTCAGACAGAGAAGGTCGGGCGTGTAGCCACCTGAGGAGACGGCAGACGGGAGGAAGGGGTAATTGGGGTTTCCGGTTGAAAATACTACGAAAACCTACTATACAGTAAATGATTCTTGGGACTATATTGCACTTCGTCCGGCGGATTAAACTGGACGTAGTTCCAACTTCTATCGCTAGTGTCGCATGACTTCTATATTTTCTTTCCCTTTAGAGCCCTCTTAATGTGTTTTCATGTTTTTCCTGTTACAGGAAGACTTACGACTTCATTAAATAGTTAGTAACATTGTATTTTAGTAAAAATATGACTTTTTGTATTTAACCTTACTATTTAAACATTACTAACATTCGGTTAGCAGAGCTTTACTTTTTTTAGAGTTGACTAGTTCAAAACTATTTTTATTTTATTGAATTTACTTTGTTGATTAGTTTTGCATTGATAATATTGCCAAAGCGAACTTTGTTAGCTATAATTTTTACTTAGTATGTATGAATGTTGCCATTACTTATTTATAGTTTACTTACTAACTTAGGGGACACCCCTGCACGTCCCTCGGCTAACATTAGTAGGTCAGCTGTATTATAGTACTATTAAACATAACTAATCTACTGTTGTTTTTATTTGTTACTGGTTTTTCTTTTAGTGTTAATCTATTGCAATAGTAATTTCGTTCTTTTGTGTTTCTTTTAAAGACTATTTCGCGTGATATTTCAAAAATTCTTCTATTGGTATATATATTATACAAAATATGCATTCTCTCAAAATTTTCAAATCAACAAAAGTTAAAAGAACAATATTTATCATGGTTTTAGTTTTTTCTTACATTCTGATTGCCTAATGTAAGAAATGAGATGGTTTTCAATACACATTTACCATACGGAATGTTATCAATAAAAACACCGTAGTGATTATAAACCATGTGACCTTTTAGGAACATTGGGGTGCAGGCCAGGTAATTTTTTATATTTTTCGTAACTTTCCCCCCACCATAACTTTGGCCCTTAACTATCTTATTTTCACCCTAGCTCGCGTAATTTCGTGGAGACCGATTCGGTTATGGAATTAAATATATACATGTTTATTATAACTCGAACTATACAATCCGATATTTTAAAATATGATATAGATAAAGTGTTATTATCCAACAGTAACTGTATTGGCCTAAACCAGTCAACCACATTTCTGCAATGAGTGTATTTTTAATACAATAATGTAACATTATTGTTAATGAACCTTAGTTTGACTAACAGAATGATTCACAATCAGCTGACGGGGAGCTGTTTGCCCTCTCTAGCCAAGCATATTATGTTGGTAAACACCCCAACAACAATATTGTTGACATTACTGTTCAGTTGGTAGCATTGATTCAGTTTGATACAAGTTACTCTACACTTGGAACATTATCTATTAATAATGAATTTGTATATCTATTAATAATTGTCGAATATAAATTGAAATGTTTACTAAATAGTTTTTTAACGAGTTGTTGGTATATTTCTAATTTGAATTATTAAAATTGTTTTATTTTATATATATTAATTCATTGTTGTAGATCTGTTGGTAACGACCGTGACATTTCTATTTAAGACGTCACGTTAAAGTGTGGAAAAACATTGGTTCTATTGTAAATAGCACTTGACGCATTTGTTACCAACATTTTTTAATTCTAGTTTTGATACCGGCTGCTTGGAGTTAAGACCTAAATTATATAACTCAACGGTTTGCAACAGTACATACATCTATAGAGTACAAACATAATTGTTACCCTATAAATTATGAAACAAATAAAATTATTTTAAAATTTGTTTCTTGCTAGTATATCATTTAATTTTCACTACAAGCTACCCAATGATGCAACTGGTAATGGTAATTTATTTTTAAAGGTTTTGGTACAAACTTACGCAGTTTTATATTGATTTAAGTTAATAGGTCTATCTGAACATCGTTTTCATCAATGATGATTGCGCTTTTGGACAACTTAAAGTCTTTTGTTGCTTGCTAAATCTGTTCATTGTTTTAGTGATCTCGTTTGAAAGACGTGTTCCTTTTACCGAGTGAGAAAAGCCATTTTTTATTCCTAACATTTTCTTGGATACCGATCAACATGCGACTGTTGGCTAAGATGAAACCGAAAGTAGTTGAATTTTTAAATTATGGAAAATAAAATATTTGAAGTAGAATAGTTGTGTTTATTAAGTTATAAACAAGGTATTAGATGTATGTGTCAGACATACTTGATTTTTTAAACTAATTATTCTATTATTTAAGTAAAATCGTTAGCATTTATTACTAAGCGATACAAGTGGATTACACTTAAAAGTTTGTCTGTTTTTGTTAGAATATAGTTTATTTCAGACGATCTAATAAAACTCATTGATCGGACTAGAAAGAATCAGATTGAATTAGTTATAAAACGCATCTCTTGTTTCTCAAGTTAAGGCTTTTAATAAAGGATTTCCTTCAGATGAAAACGTTCTAATTATAAAAGTTCTGTTTTTTAAGGATTTCTGTTTTGAGTTATTAATGATCGTTGCACCAAATGTTACGGGAACATTTTTTTTATTTCGGTCATTGGTTGCTTTTATAAAGCAATTTTATTAGGATATTTAGAAAATGGAATTATTCATCTAGTGCAATTAATATAATAACATTGGTTATCTGAATAACTCAACATGACGTTAATTCCTCTCTTACCCATGGACTATTGACAGGTCTTCTCACTCATCCTACAGGAGGGTACTTCACTCCTATACCCTCGGACTGACATCCTGACAGAAACACTCACCTTAGAGCCCTACTCTGGTCTCCGAGCTAAGGATTTACAATAAATCTTAAGACTCCCGACTGTCTCTTAGTAACTGGTCGAATAATAAATTGTACTTTCTGAGGATGAGTCAATTTTAGTTAGTATCGGGAGTACAACTCTTATCCGAAACGACATAACGTAATCATTCGTTAAACACTCTTGATTTTAAAATGCGACATCATTGAGTTTTATTATCTTTTAGAATTGCGTTCATTAAATATTCTTTAAAAAACTTCATATTGTGAACATTAAGTATTAAATCTTAATCTTATAATATTTTAAAATTGTAATATCAATCAATAGTTTCAGACCTCTACGATATTTTCTAGTGATCAATTCACTATTTAGAGAGGCATTCCTTAGGTGACAGAACTTTGCGTATGGACTGAATGAAATACTGTACTGCCAAGGACTGTTACAAACTTTTGATCAAGGAAGTAATTTAAAGTTTACTCTCAAGAAATGTGTCAAGTCGTCAAGTGAAATTCCAACTTAACTTAAATAATTGGACGTTAAAAACTTTGAAAATTGTTATTTAGATTAAAATTTGTCGTTATCTTCTTCCAAATTAAATTGTGACATCTTAATTTTACTCTTAAAGGAGAGTAATATAATTTAATAATTATATTATAATTATTTTAACCTTACAACTAATTAATTGTATGTTTTATGATTTGAACTATCGATATAATCTATCTTGTTTTTAAATATTGTTAAATTACGTACATAAGTTAAGAAATTTATATCTAACTATGTAGTCATCTGAAAATTATTTTTTTTAAATTTATATCTAGTTCTAAGGGGTGCCTCTAGATTTGATTAAATCGTTTTTAATGTCAAGAAAGCAAAGAGTACAATTAAAAAATGAAAGTTCAAATAATATAAAGTTAAATTATGGAATACCCCAAGGCACTGTCTTGGCACCGATAATTTTTGTATTACTTACAAACAGTATAACTGCGTCACTAAAAAAATTAAATAAAACAATGTATGCGGATGATATAGCGGTTCTTTTCAAAAACAAAATCGTAGCTGAATTAGAAATAGATAGTTATCTAAATATTACTAACCTATTCCAATATTTAAATAATAATAATTTACATGTAAATCCAAATAAAACCAGTTGTATATATTTACAAACCACATGAATGTTGCTGATAATCCATTTGAACCTCATAAATGACTTTGAGCTTCCATTTCAAACTGAAACGAAATATCTTGGCCTAACGTTCGATCAAAATTTCAGCTGGACTTCTTACATTGACAACATTTGTTCAAAATTATCGTCGCAATTATTTTTATTGAGTATATTTTCTAAATTAAATAACATTTCATTGTGAGACTTATATACAGCTCACTTATAGAATCTAGATTGAGATACTGTATAATGCTATGGGGTTCTGCATCCGGTACTGCTTTATTGAGAGTTTTTCTTTTACAGAAGAGAGTAATCCTTATAATGGCTGGTGTAAATAGAAGAACTTCACGTTAAGAAATTTTCAAATTATTTCAAATTTTAACTTATCATTTATATATATATATATATAATCTTAATATTCTACAAATTTAAATTGGCAAATTTTCAAACCGGCTCAAACATGCATAATAGAATACAAGATATTGTGATCAAAACAGGCAAACTTCCCATAGATTAGAACTAACAGCTTCCCTTCCCCAAAATATGGGGCCAAAATTATTTAATAAACTGCCAATTAATATAAAATCACAACAAAACTTTAAGATATTTAAAAGCTCCCTTCAACACTTTTTATTGGATGGAGCTTTTTACTCTGTAGAGGAATTCTTAATGGGTGAATAATAAGGATTAAGAATAAAGACGACATTTATTATTTTAGCCATGTATATAAATATTTGCTATTTTAATTAGAATAACATTTACAGTTACTTTAATTATATGTATAGTTGCCCTTTGTAATAAAATTGTAAAAATTGTCTACTACAAATAAATATTTTTGAATTTGAATTTAGTATTACGCAAGTAATTGTTAGTTCCTTCTCTAGTTGGGTGGCTAGGCCACTGTGAGTTAATCTGTTAGAAAAATAAGAAGCAAATTTAATGTTATCATAACTATTTTACTGTGGTAAGCACGAGAAATAATTTAAGAAACAAACCCCTAATACTTTACAAACAGCCTCTCACCTTTCTTATACTCATAACTTAATATTGGTCCACCCACTCATCCAACACATAAATATTGATTGCCCATCCACCCATCTACACAGACAGGAACGAAATAGATTTTGTCAATTTTTACACGAACTCATGTTCTTTGCTACGATATGTAAACGTGTCAATTTGAATATGTTCCATCTTAAGTAAACATCTGTGTCTCATTTTCAGTCTCTATTTTATTTGTCAATTATCTAATATTTTATAATTTTGATATTTTATCTATTCCCTGGGTTGGAAATAGTTGTTTCACCTCATATGCCTGAACTTTACAAATTTTAAAACTACACGTTAGAAATTTTTCCTTCAGCTACAGACCTCTGTTAACACTAGCCATTTATCTTTATAAACGTAAATAATTTCCAAGCTTCCCCATAATTTCCATTTTATCCAGAAAAGATAACACAGTAATAGATAACACAAACAGTACAGAATCAGGTGATTTTTCACAAATAAATTCAAATTTCCATAGCTCCAATTTACCTAAACCTTTTATATCACCATACACAAGCCTACAATTTTATTTCTATTCACTCCTTTGAAATCTGACAACCCCAAAACCTAATTCGTAATTTTCGTTCTATCCACTACGAAACATACAAATGTATTTTTCCAACATTTAACTAACTATATTAGCACATTTAATTTGTAAGTTAATTGTATTCCACTGAATATGAAAAAAGGTGGGGCAAATCAATTGAAACGTGACGAAAATTCGCTTTTTAAACTTTTTTCGTCCCTTAATAAAAGAGATAACTTTCTTCTGTAAATCTTACTTGGAAACTTCACCTGGAGGCCTTTCAGCGGGTAATACTTTTGCTTCAAAGAGTCCTGAGGGACTATTGGAACCAAAATACAACTCGGACTTCTCAAAGAATGACACTGTTAGACTTCCTCTTGAGAATGATTGAAAAGTTTATCCACTCGGCACAGTTTGTCGTTGTTCTGCCTCGTACAGTTGAAGAAAATCAATTTAATTGGATCGACGGTGTGGGTATTTTGAAAATATAACAAATTGTCGTTCATTATTGTTAATTATTTTATAAATGTTAGAATTAGTATTTTATTTATTTAATAATACATAAAGATAAAATATATTGGTAAATAAACATTTAAAAAATAATGTCACAAATTTTCATTCTTGAAATGCTTTGTGAAGTCTTTATTTTTCGTCATTAAAAAAAATTAAAAAATTAAACTTTTCAATGTTTAAAATTTTTAATATAAATTATAACATTTTTAATGGCTTAGTCTTAATAGTTCAGAACTAATTATTGATAACATTTCGTGAGTAGTACCCCTTGAATTTGGTATACCCTTATAGTGTTTTAGCATCAGCAAATGTAATAAGTCGTAAATAGGTTAAGTTATTTATTATCTTACAATATATATCAAGTTTTTCATTAGGATTAGCATCAAGTGGACCTCTGTAAATGTATTTCTATATTGGCAGCTTGGCTAATAATGCTTATAAATCTCAACCATTTAGTTCTGTTTGGCTATTAATTTATGTCCCACACCCACCTGCTTATTAGTGTTGCATAATGACATAGCACCTGTGTCAGTCCAGCTGTTTGCCCTTACCTCTGTTGCCATTCAAAGGATAATATGTCACTCACTTGATTTGCTTCGCTCACTCACAAGTGAAGTTTGTATTCTATTATAGTATTTTAGTTACTACCATTTAGCTATATCCCAGTCAATTATTAATTATTATTGAAAAAATATGAACTTTAAGGCTCTTCCCATTGCGGCCCAGTGCTGGCTTTAGTTATTTCGTATATCCCATACTCCACTATACAATATACGTATACACCATTACACAATAGACGTATACACCATCAGACAATATACGTATACCCTATTAAACAATAGACGTATACACTATTAGACAATATACGTATAATCTGTTAAACAATAGACGCATATCCCATTAGACAATAATAGAGGTATACTCCATTAGACAATATAAGTATACCCTATTAAACAATAGGCGTATACACCATAAGACAATATACGTATACTCTATTAAACAATAGACGTATATCCCATTAGACAATAGAGGTATACTCCATTTGACAATATACGTATACAATATACACAATTAGACAATAGACGTATACCCCATTATACAGTATATGTATAACCTATTAGACAATAGACATATATACCATTAGACAATAGTCGTATACACCACTAGATAATAGACGTATACACCATTAAATAATAGACGCATCCCCCATTAGACAGTATACGTATACCCTATTAGACAACAGACGTACATCCCATTAGACAAAAGAGGTATACTCCATTAGACAATAGACGTGTACCCTATTAGACAATATACGTATACCCCATGAGACAATAGACGTATATCCCATTAGACAATATATGTATACCCCATAAGACAATATACGTATACACCATTAGACAATAGACGTATACCCCATGAGACAATAGACGTATATCCCATTAGACAATAGATGTATACTCCATTAGACAATAGACGCATATACAATTAGACAATAACTACCCCTTTCTACTAAACTCAATACTAAATTATAGCAAGAAAATTATCAATATAGATCGGCTCATATTCGATTCGATCAAGAAATTCATTGATCTTATTTTGCTCATATTCTGTTTTATTAAGAAAATTATCAATATAGATCGGCTTATATTTGAATACATCAAGAAAATTATCAATATAGATCGGCTTATATTTGATTCGATCAAGAAATTCATTGATCTTATTTTGCTCATATTCTATTTTATTAAGAAAATTATCGATATAAATCGGCTTACATTTGAATACATCAAGAAAATTATCAATATAGATCGGCTTATATTTGAATACATCAAGAAAATTATCAATAAAGATCGGCTTATATTCGATTCGATCAAGAAATTCATTGATCTTATTTTGCTCATATTCTATTTTATTAAGAAAAAACGTTATAGATAGGTTTTTATTTCACCCAACCAAGAAAATCATCGATCTCGATCAGTTTATATTCGATTTGATGAAGAAAATCGTCAATTGTTCAGTGAACAATGCATAACGTTTTGCATTGTACTTAACGATCAGCTGGTATGAACTAAATCAAACCTGTTATTATCGTTTAAAAAATTCCGTTTGTTTTAATGTATCAATAATATGTTGAAATATCATTCTGATTTTGTGCCGGTTTGCTATCACAGTGAAATCACAAAGCTAAGCACCTATCACAAGTTTTTGTAAAGGATGATATGTTTACCTTTTACTGTAAGTATAAAATTCGTCGTTAAATCAGTGAATGTCTAAATGGGCAAATGAACAAAATATAATAGCTATATTAAATTAATTCGTTTTTTAACTAGAAACAAGTTTCATAAATTGATCTATTTGATATTTAAATTTAATGTTATATCTATTTTGATTTCACAAAGACTCTAAAAATGTAGAATTTTTAAATTTTGGATAGACTTGTACTTTAGTACTGTTAGTACATATTGTTCAAACTTGTACAATATGACATTAAAACTATTTACCATTTGTTTCTTTCGAGTTTTATACTGCAGCCAAAAAAGATTTTAGATGTCTGATTGATATAATATTTTTTTTATATATGACGTTCTTCCCATTAGTTTTATACCAAAAGTAATGGTCTAAAAATGAAGTTGATATTTTACCCACTCGTACAGTGATGTTGACCCACCCACCCACCCATACACGTACAGTGGTTTTGACCCACCCACCCGCCCATACACGTACAGGGGATTGGTAGTCAGTGTCTGGGATGCTGTGTAGGAGAGATAAATGAGTATCAGGCTTGTCAATTATCTGGGCAATCAGACCAATACTACGTGGTTCGGTGTCCACGTAAAGCTGTAGGTCCCTTAATTGCCATGGACATATCTTTTGGATTTTATGACATAAAATTATAGATTCTTATACACATTCATAACTATTTTTATAAATAAGGTTGCATTTCATAATACCAGCTTCTTATAATATGTTTGGATCTATGTTACTAAATATGAATATAGATCCAAACGGTAACCCCGTCCCCATACACGTACAATGGCATTGACCCACCCACACACGTACAGTGGTATTGACCAGCCCGCCCACCCACACACGTACAGTGGTATTGACCCACCCGCCCAACCACACACGTACAGTGGTATTGACCCTCCCGCCCACCCACACACATACAGTGGTATTGACCCACCCGCCCGCTCATACACGTACAGTGGCATTGAGCATTTCCATAACATAATCAATACCACTGTACGTGTATGGGTGGGTGGGTGGGTCAATACCACTGTACGTGTATGGGTGGGTGGGTGAGTTAATACCACTGTACGTGTATGGGTGGGTGGGTGGGTTATCAATACTACTGTACGTGTATGGGAGGGTGGGTGGGCCAACACCATTGTATGTGTATGGGAGGGTGGGTGGGCCAATACTACTGTCATTACCACTGTACGTGTATGGATGGGCGGGTGAGTCAATACCACTGTGTGTATGGGTGGGCTGGTGAGGCCACTAGTCCAATAGTCACGACAATTTTTACTAACTAAAATCATTGGAATTGTGCAGTTTATTTCTAGAAAATTATATAGTAATTGCATACTATTAGTGAATCAAGCTCATATTTCAATTACATCGCTGGAATTAAAAAAACACAATTACTATATAATTTTCTCGATGGTGTTACTTTAATTTTACTCAATACAATTTGCCGTAAATAGTAAAATTATCTTTAGATTATATACTTTATGGGGATGAACAATGTATAGTTAAAGTTAAATAAGCATTACGTAAACAGCTCTTCCAACTGAACCAATCACCCTTTGAAATGTGAACATTTAACATTAGTTGCAGACTCTAACGTCAGGACGACTTAGGGACAGGAAAGGCTGTGAAGACAGGATAGTAATAAATGGAAAATTGGGTACGGATTACGTTCAAATACCTCTGTAGTTGGTTTTAACCCGGCCCTCTCAAGAGGGCTTGGTTCCATTTAAGTCTCGGCCCTTTCCTCCCAACTAGCATTCTTTACTTCAATATTCCCTTTCAGCCCCTCCTTACAGGATGCCTCCCTCCAGTGAATGTCTTGCTAATCTGGAAAGGGAATCTTATGTTCATGTTAATGTCGTTTACGTATTTCAATTAGGTGTTTTGTTCTAATTTTTTTGTAGATATAAAAACTACTAGTCTTTTTTATGTGAGTTCTAATTAATTTTTAATCTGTTATAAAGCGAGTACAATGAATGAATAATAAATAAATAAATATTTAATTTCGAATTGTATTCACATATATATCGTACAAGAAATTACCTGACCGCGTTATCCATAGGTGCTACAAATTCACACAAATGATATCATAGTCCAGTAATGAAAAATATTTGATTATAGTGAGTGGCTGACCTTTCACATTGCTTATCTTCAACAAACAAGCAATTATCTTATAATCTTCTATAAATTTATAACTTAGCTAAATATTTAGTAACACAACAATTTAGTATTTAAATGAATTATTTTCAGTATAATTCATATATTTTAATGTATTTATTTTCTGAAAGTAAAACCAGAGGGTAGTGGAAATAAAAAATATATAACATTAATTAAAGATTTAATATAATTTTGTTAACACTCCCAATCTGTTCTTGTTACCGTCAATATAAAAATATTTTGGGTTCTTTAATACTCAGAAAAACTATTGTTGTAATTGTAACTAGTTCAAACCGGTATGAAAGCTCAGTGAATTATAATTATATCAATTTTATTTACAGTAGTATAAATATAAAAATATTATTAAAATATTACGAACTCTAAGGTTTTGCTTATCAGTATTATCAAGGTGTTTAGGTCCGGATTGCTCTGCATACGTGGTTAAGTGCTGGTTAAGATGGATGTGGAACTGAACAATTTTATAACAAACTGTACAGAATTGTATGAACTTTTATATTGTTTAGCCTGGTTCAATTGTTGACAGGAAAACCATTCAGACTCTTGTTTATTGTTTATTTATGATGTTTAAAATTAAATATCAGAGTAATAATTTTTTTAGTTAAGTGGTAATTCTACACTAAAAGTATATATTTATTATAAGTCTAACATACATTAATAATCTTCTCCAGTAAATAATGTTGATGCAGTTCAGCCTCCGACCCTCTACCTCGTGTTGCCTTTACTACTACTTTTCACTCTTTCGACTATTAGACCGGTTGTCTCCTATCCGTCCACTCTCAAACCGTTGTGTGAGTTGAACAGTCGTGGCAGTTGAATCTCTCTTCCCCAGCGCGTTTGTCAATAGCTGACGTCCGCGTTTTGCAGTTGAACATTGCTTCACTCAGAGGCGTTCACGCTTGGTTTTTTAACATATGTAAATCAAATGTGAACATGTTTTATGGAATAAGTATGATTACAGCCATGTAAAAAGATTAGATTTTTTCCAACTGATTGTGTTTTATGTAAAAATATATTAAATTACTGTCGGCGCAGAAATTATGTGCACTCGAGTTTGTAGGGTGTTTACTAATAAACTAAGAATACTATAAAAACTCCAATCATACCATTGTTTTTCTTGTTAATTATGTGTTTTGAAATATGAATTTAAAATTTTACTAAAGTTCAATAATTTTTATCCTGGTTGGAACCAACAAAATTACCGGAATTTCAACTAGTTTTCACTGTATATCAAATGCATACCGTTATTACTATACAATTTGTCAATGTACCACATTCATATTTTAATACGTGGTTGATATGAATGTTTTCTATAAGTTTTACACATTTTAGAATGTTATATTTTCAAGAAAAAAAGTTCTTATCAGTTACCTGAAACATTGTTTTCTTGGCTTCTAGAGGTCGCAAAAATAATTACTTTGTCTTGTTGTAATACTCATTACATGTATAGCTACAATAAAATATTTTCATTCATGTAAGTAAATTTAGTGATTTTAAATATACTTAAATCAATTTAAAATAACAATATTAAGTATGCTTTGTTGCGATTCAGTGATAGACTGATGTACATTAATGGTACTAGGAAACAGCTGTAAATCTGACACATATGTCTGGCTTTAAGAGCCTTTAGGTGATGTGATAGTTGTACTCTACTGTTGATAATCCTATTTATAGATATCCGGACAAGTTTTTCAAGGAACACACTCATATGTAATCGGTTTATATATTAAAATAAAATATAATGTACATTTTCGACATTAATACACTTTTCTCTGAAAATCTCATTACGGTCTGGAGTGTAGAAGGGCTTTTCGCATGATAGTTGCTCGCTCGTTACATCTAGTTGCAAACCCTTAAAGAGCCACTTACACGAGTTATTCTGAACTCTCCAGTCGGGGTTCATTATGGCTACACTTGTAAGTCGCTCTGACCAATCGTTTAGTCACTTATTTATAAGTTTTGTTTGCAATTTATATTCATTCTTACATATGAGACGTCTACACAACGTTGTGCGTATTTTAAGGCGAATATGAATGATGATATGAGTGTAGTCTGGTTACTAACTGAGTTCAACATTTCCTCAGAAAGGGAAATTTATTAATAGCCCAACAGCCAGGTCAACTATAGGACCTACAACATTACATGGAATCCGAAACACGTAGTATTGGCATGATTTTCAGCTGACCTTGACTACCATGCAACATGGACACCCCATACTTCTCTATTAGTGTTCACGTCGATGGCAACCATTGAGCGGACGCCGTGTCGCTATTAAGAGGCCCGAGCATGAACCTATTGCTAATATTGTATGTTCGAAAATATTGTATACCTTGATATTGTTGTGTAATGAAATATGAGTTGTACTGAACTTTACCTTAAAATGTTGTTAACTATAAACCCATAATAATGAACTATCTCATTAATTTTAAACATTGTTACGGTAGAGTTTTAATGTAACAAAATGTCATTATAGGTCATAATTTTTACACATTAAAAATGAGTTTAATCAACCAATGTAAGGACCTTTAACGACACAAAACGTCCATTTATTTATTGTTACTGTATTTTTAAAATTATAAATTAAAATTAACATCAACATACTTATTAGATAGATACAATATTACCTGTATATAGCACATATGTACCTGCTAGAGCTGCTAGACACATATGTACTGTTGATTATGAAAGACCTTTAAATAACGTTGAAACCAGCGCCTACAATGTGAGCACACCAAATTCACGACCGTTCAGTGTAAGGTTAGGATGACATCATGAATTGAAGGCGTAATTCCACTATAAGTACTGTAAATGTTAAAATTTCTTAGTAGAACTTACGTTGTAGTATAGTGTACTGTTTGTTTCTTGCTATAAATTACGTTACGTGTTTATTGCAATCTATACGTGAGATCAGTTATGAGAATGTAAACGTTTCCAAGCAAACGACCCAGTTGTTTTATTCATGTTCTTCTTATTCTGCTATGGCGGATCGATTTCTTTTCACAAATTAGTCAGAGAATTTGCATCATGTTTTACTTTAGACTGTTGAATTTTTAAATTGTATAATTTTTAGGCTTAAAAATAAAACATGTTCCCTTAGGATTTATCGTTTCACATTATTTTACACTGGCGCTATTCTTGGTTGTACAATAAAATTTCAATTTTTCAATATTTTTACCCTAAGGGCTTAGGAATCCCTCAAAGTACGTTTTTTTTTTTTTTTTTTTTTTTTGTTTTTTTTTTTATATAAGGATAATATGGAGAGTTATTTAAATCAGTCCAAAAGTAACAGCTGTCTAAATGTAAATAATGGTGTTTACGTAATTTGAACAGCTGTTGGAATGTAAATGTTGAGAACGTTATGGATCTTTTCTTAGTCTTAGTAAAAACATTGGGTGTTTATATTTAAACTGTGAATAGGTTAAACTAAAGGGTAGTGTTTTAGATACTACAAAAAAATGTGCATATTATGATTTTACTTAATACAGTTTAACCAATAATATTTATTTGTTGTCAAAAGTCACTTGCTAAGGCCGAGGTGTCACGAGCGCAGCGAGAGACGGAGTTCCCGTAATTTACTGAGATTAGTGTATCAATTATATCGTTATCAAGGTGTAGAATAGAATATCGTTTATTGAATTTAAAAAATACGTGAAATTGTATCGCAATCGTCGGTTAAAAGATTAAATATTATTTATTAAAAATTAGATATTAAATGGTCAAAGTAAATTAACTATATTAATTAATTATTAAAACGTTAAGCCACACAATCACTCCAACAATAACTCATTCATACATACAAAATCTATTAATTCATTCTCACCCTGCACTAAATGTGGCTTGCCTGTCCATTCCCGATGTCAGGTTGATCAGTCACCAAATTATACACTAAAAACTCTCCCACACTGTAGAAGGCCCTGGATATCAAAAACTGTTTCAATTTTGCCTTAAGTACCTTGGGCATCATAAGGCATTTATACTCGTATGGTAAACTGTTGATAAAACGAATTCCAACCTGTGAAGGGTGGTGTTTATTAACCACCGTTATGTGTTGCCCAGTTCGGTAGTTTTCCCTGCCTCTAGTTACGTAATTGTAGACTTAAGTGCCCCGTGTAAGGACACATTTAGTCTTACAAAAAAGAACTGTTTCCAGAATGTAAATACAAGGCAGGGTTAACAGTTTTAATGTTTTGAGCTCGGACACTGCTGTGTGTCCGTCTGTACACGCCCAACCAGGTGGCTGCTGTCATAGACACATCAATAAGCCATCTCTCGTCGACCATCAACTCTAGAGGTGTTTTGTTTGGCAAACCTTCTGATTGGCGAGGATCGATGCTACGTCACTTTGCAGCCAAAGAAAAAGTACATTTGGTTGAGAAAATGTGCGCTGAATTGTACGTTATTTATTTAAAACTCAAAAATAAAATCAACTTGCTGATGAGTGCGTGAAAGTCCTCAAACTAGTGTAAACCGCATCAAAATAGTCCGATGACATTTTAGGCGGTGTTGCCATATCGTTTCTGAGAATCACCAAACCACATGTTTCATCTATGACAAGTATGCCAATGTTCAATACTGTTAATTTAATTGGTATTTTGTTTACAAAACAACTGTATGATCATATTTAAAGACCTCTAGAACGTAGTGGTAACATTGACTATGGCATGTGTTAATCCTGTAATTTTTTATAGCATTATAATACAGTAATATAAAATATTTTATATTCTGTGGAAAGTACTATTAAATAATGTTTATCAAGTGAAATAGCAGTTTTTATCCGTAATTATATCACTAAATATATATAACCAAAACACGCGCATTATAACACACTCAAAGTTACTATTTAGGTCTCGACGAGACTGCGCAGTAGATTGTCATATGGGTGAAATCAGCTGGTTTGTTTATTCTATTAAATACTGGTAACTAAATTCACCAATTGCATAGAAGCATTTAGCTGAATGGTTAAGCAAGTTATTTACCACTAATCAGCTGGAATTATAATTATGGGAATTAGAACAGTGTTTTTGTGTTTTTTTGCAATTTCGCCAATGTGACGTCATTGGAGATGTGCGTGAGACCTACCGTCTTCTTTTCTATGTACCGTGGTTTATAATAACAAATGATAGTGTTTGTTTACTGCAACAAATGTTTAGTCAAATCATCAATATTTTCAACGAATTTACATCTGACAACATTGCTGGGCGAGAAGTGAGGAGGGGGCTTCACATGCCACAGCTGACATTGGACTATTTTGGTGCAGTTTACACTAAGCTTAGATTCCTGATAGTAAAAAGTGTGTACATAAATACATTTTAAACTTGTTCAATCTCATTATTGAGCACTAATATACTACATTACAAGGAATATAGACACTACTAGTAATCTTTCAATATTAACTATATGTACCAAAAACCTCGTACTTTTACTACAGTACACAGGCGTGAGTTTAACAATTATTTACCACATTACCAGGAATATAGTCACTAATCTTTTAATATTAACTATATGTACCAAAAACATCTTACTTTTACTACAGTACACAGGCGTGAGTTTAACAATTATTTACCACATTACCAGGAATATAGTCACTAATCTTTTAATATTAACTATATGTACCAAAAACATCTTACTTTTACTACAGTACACAGGCGTGAGTTTAACAATTATTTACCACATTACCAGGAATATAGTCACTAATCTTTTAATATTAACTATTTGTACCAAAAACATCTTACTTTTACTACAGTACACAGGCGTGAGTTTAACAATTATTTACCACATTACCAGGAATATAGTCACTAATCTTTTAATATTAACTATATGTACCAAAAACATCGTACTTTTACTACAGTACACAGGCGTGAGTTTAACAATTATTTACCACATTACCAGGAATATAGTCACTAATCTTTTAATATTAACTATATGTACCAAAAACAGCTTACTTTTACTACAGTACACAGGCGTGAGTTTAACAATTATTTACCACATTACCAGGAATATAGTCACTAATCTTTCAATATTAACTATTTGTACCAAAAACATCTTACTTTTACTACAGTACACAGGCGTGAGTTTAACAATTATCTACCACATTACAAGGAATATAGTCACTAATCTTTCAATAGTACCCGCATGTATTAAATACATCGAACTTTTACTTTACACAGACGGAATTTTTGCCTTTAATATACAACAATACAAAGGAGATAACCACTAATATTAGTACCTGCTTGTACCAAAAATATCGTACTTTTACAGCTGTGAGTTTGAACACGAATACATTAAATTACAGGACAGATCACAACTAATCGTTCAGTAGAAGAAACATTTACTAAAACCAGTGCACTTTCAACAAATTTTTTGTGTGCTAATTATTGTAGTCGTCTCAAAAGAAACCCCTTTTAAAGGATTACTTTAACTTTTAGTTTTCCATGTATGCAATTTTTAAGACAATAATTAGTTAAATTAAAAGTCCGCGAATTCATAAGTGTAAGTTTGTTGGCAGTGTGCCTCTTTCATTTTCTGTAAAAAGAATAATATAAAAAGAGGGCGAATATAAACATATGAGGGGGATATACCATAAAAACGTACTCTACTTGTAACTTAGCAAAATTTAAAAATATAACTGGGCTAAAAACTTAAATCTTATGGTTATTAGCTAACTATAATAAGTTAACAAGTATATTTAATTAACCTAGTCAACTAATAGAGTATTTGTGGGGCCAATATAGGAGTGACGACAGTTCGGCCCCTGTCAAGTCGAAACTAGACAGCAGGATTGGTTACTAGTGTCCCTCAGGGGTCCATTTGATATGAGGGTATTTAATACTGTCAGAGTAAAGCTAAAAAATTCAACTCAGTAAATCACAAAAGTACTTCAGCTCATTTATCATATTCATTCTAAATTCCGTCTCACCCATTCTTAATAATTACCACTTATAATAAATTTAAAAAGATAATAACAATAAAATTGTTTAGTGTAACCAGATCAATAAGACAGTACATGTCAGTTTAAACATACGTTGTTTAAATAACAGTACTTTTTATGTTAGTTTTCATATAAATTTTGAACAATTTATTTTTTGTTAGTAATAATTAACACTACTATATTTTATTATAGTCTAATTAAGAGGAGTAATGGCCTCCTTGATTATGAAACTAATTACGTTAGCGGCATTGATTAATGATAATAATAGCTTTGTTGTCTTTGAATATAGATAATAATGATTTAACCTCGTCTATTTCTGAAAATAATTACGTTAATGATATTGATTAATTAATTATTATAATTACGTAGTCGTTATGTATTTTTGCAATTACGTGAATGTAATCGATTACTGATACGATGAGAGGCTCAGACGCTTTAAGAGCTCAGTACCATTGTTTTCAGCTTACAACAATACGACAAAACAAGTCCTGCCAGAAACAATGCAAACAACTACCAATCGATCTCCCTGAGTTAAACAAACAGCGACATTGTTGCAAAACAATTGAACCACAGACGTGGCTGTTTCTGAATTTAGGTTCTACGTTTATAACTGGAAGATAAAATGACCGACTCTGCACTCAACTATTGTTCAGTTTGAGAAATACCATGAATCAGAAGTTCTAATTACAGAGTACCTTCTTCTATTGTTTCAATCTCTAATTATATATTGTTTGCACAAAATTACTTTTGTAAATATAGGACCTGTGTGTGCAGCATACAATATTATTCTGTTTAACGCCAAATATCTCACAAGTCGAAACTCCAACCTTTGTATTAAACATTCCTCACGATTTTTCTCTTCCTAAACCTATTCGCGTCTAAATGTATTTTTCAATTTGAGCATGTTAAGTGGTAAACAAAGTTAGTAAAGTTTTAAATACACTGTAGTGTGTCTGGTTGTAAAATAGCTGTATTATAATTAGATGTATCAAATGCATTTAGTTTAGTAATTTTACATAT